>JAVQJL010021328.1:0-18571 GCA_036024295.1 Nannoperca obscura | reverse complement strand
TGCAATGTTACGTAGGTGAAAGAAGGCAGTCCTAGAAGTTTGTTTTATGTGAGAGTTAAAGGAAATATCCTGATCAAAGATAACTCCAAGATTCCTTACAGTGTCGCTGGAGGCCAGTGCTTTAGATAGTTTGTTTCGGAGGTGTTCCGGACCGTGTACAATAACTTCCGTTTTGTGTGAGTTTAACATCAGAAAATTGCAGAAACATAATGAATAAATCATGTTTTGAGACTAAAGATTCAAAAAGGCTTTCAAGTTGACAGGATTAGAGCCATACAATCAGGATGCAACAAATAAGAATGTCTGATCTATCTCTTATATTTTTAGAAATAAAACATTGGGTATCGACTCTTCTGCAACCATAAAACCAGAGAATATCACAGACATTTCTTTTCTACCACTGAAGTGGTAGACATGACACGCAGTTTACGGGGTTTACAAATCTTAGATACTTAAGTACAGTTGCCTCTTTCTGTCTGTCAGAGCTGTCAGCACACACTATTTGTTACTCTAGCTTTTAATAGGAATGGCTCAAGATACCCGCAACCAAACTCTGTTTAATATGTCCTCAGCCTTTGCTGCAGTTATTTTTATAAATGTAAGCACATTTGCATCTTGAGCTGTTTTTCTCTTATTTGTTGTCTCTATTGTTGTTTTCAGGGCTTTGTTGTAGCTGTCCTCTACTGTTTCCTCAACGGAGAGGTAAGCTTTGTCCCTGTTCATAAACACTGTGACATTTTCATCAATATCTTGCTCTTAATGCTTAGAAGGATAGACATCTCGAAATATGTGTACTGATTATTAACCAACACGGTACAGTGACACTTTACTTTAACCTCTCAATTTATAATATATACACACTATAATTAAGATGCAAGCAAATTGACATTTTTAAGTATTATTTATGTATTTGTCAACAATTACAACTTTTCCTATATATGCAAATGTATCATGTGTTAATTAATGATTGATAACACGTTATAAAGTAGTTGTAATCATGATTTTAATCATGATTTATAACAAAAATGTCATGTTAAATAAAAAGGCTTATACACATGTAAAAAATTATTCACAGGTGGGTTTAAAACTGTTTATAAATGTGTTCAAAACTGACAAAGACATTCTTGACCTCGGAAATAATCGTATGACACTCTTAACTCAAAGTCCACTTACTACTTCTAGTGCTTTTAATCACAACTTGTGGCCTTCGCCTGTTAACGGGGTTTGCTCAGTTAGAAAATGTATTTATAAAAAAAGATATAATCCACACAACAGTGTTCTGTACCTTTTCGTGGAGCTGGTACAGCTTAAAGTACATTAAAAATGACCTTGTGAAGTTTCTCCCTGAAGGTGCAGTCGGAGATCAAGAGGAAATGGCGCAGCTGGACGGTGAACCGGTACTTTGCTGTGGACCTGAAGCAGCAAAGGCACCCTTCATTGGCCAGCAGTGGAGTGAACGGTGGGACTCAGCTGTCGATCCTCAGCAAGAGCAGCTCCCAGATACGCATGTCCAGCCCGCTGGCGGAGAACGCCAACATCACCCTCCCGACCTGAGCGTCTGATTGCCAGGAGTCAACTTCAAGGTGCCGTTCCACTTATGTAGATCCAGAACAAGCAGAACAGACCAAAGTGGCCCCTCACACCTCTTATATGTTGTAGTTTGACCTTTAGAAAATGTGATATTTCTGAAAGCATTTACTGGAGTTTCATTAGAGGTGCATAGATGGCTTAACGCTTTATAATTTCATTTGATTATACAATATAATTTAATTTATTTTTTGTATTTTAATTGACTTTGTAGATTGTGATTTTATGAGTAATGATGCACTTAATATTTTACAGACAACTCAAATTCCAATCCACAGATTAAAACACAAGAGAGATATAACAAATCACCTTCCTACCAATGTTTTCATTTAAAATTGAACCCCTATTATTGCTTTATTTATATATAATATTAAGTTGGTTAAAAGTTAAACATGAAATATAGGGGTCATACTTGGCTGTTGGTGTGTAAAGTAAATGTGCTTCAAAGTGCCAAACACGTTGCCTGACTGGATCTGATCTCTTAACAGTCCGAAGTTAAATAACAGCCAAACGTTCGCCTTGCTTGTACAAATGCTCATTGTTTAAATGTTTCATCTTAAATGTAAACATTTTTCTACAATCAGCCGTAAGTACAGAGTATGTCAAAAGATATATTGAGTAAAAAAAAAACTAAAAAGAACTCATGGACTTTGTAAATAGTTACTTTTAGTGTCTAGATCAGAATTTCTTTCTTTTGCCAAATGCAGTATTTTAATGACCTTTTCAAACAAAAGGAACTGGAGCCCAAATCTGTAGACTTCATCACATATCCTGAGGATGCAGAAGATCCTGCCCACTATATTCTGAACTATTTGTTTAGATAAACACACACACAGACACACAAACACACACACACACACAGAATATATATAAGAACATAGTGCCATAATGAATGAGTACTGTAGGGCAGTGGTTCCCAACCTGGGAGTCACAAGATGCATCTGAGGGGTCGTGAGATGTCAGATACAACAAGATACAACCTTTTTCTGCTCCTTTAAATTATGTTTTATTAATTTTAGCTCTTTTTTCTCTTGTTAAACACTTGAATATATTCCAATAATAAACCATGTGAGAAGGTTGAAGGGCTCACAGCTCGTAGAAGCGTGTAACTTTTGATGAGGGGGCTTGTGAGTTGACTTTGTATTGTTTTAAAGGGTCACAAGCCAAATAAAAAAGTTTGGGCACCACTGCTGAAGAGGACAGCACAGTATATGAGGTGAATACAACATTTTATTATAAAAACATTTTTAAAAGACCTCAAATCTACAATCTGAACTGATTTATCCTCACAGCTGGTGTCAGTGTAGAGTATTTAGTTATGCTACAGTAGTTTCCTTCAGCTGGTTTTCAGTCACGTTCTTGCAGACTGTGAACATAAACAGTAGATGTGCCATTTAGTGGATGCTTTTATCCAAAGTTCCTCGTAGTGCCATGAGTTTGTGTACAGCATTTTATTGTATGCATTGAGAATCAAACCCTCAACATGCTGTCAAACATAACAGGACTTTTGTTTGCTTTTCTCTCAGCCTCAACCTAAATTGCTCTTCATTTAAAATCTTTTAATTAATCATCTCCTCAACTCATATTCCAAAGTGCCTAGTCAGTCACAAATAGCTATCACTTTTATTTACAGTACAATGGACAGATATCTTAAAGGTGTTGTAAGAGTTATTTCCTGCAAAGAATGTATAGAGTGGTGTTTTTTGTATTGTGGATCACTTTGTAAAAGTGTGCTTTCTTTATTGTGTGCTCCAAAAAAAGGAAATATTTTGCTCATTTATCTGTGAAATTCTTCTTTTTCTCTTTTTAATAACTTAAACATAAATTGAAAAGAGTCCTGTGTGTTTTTGTTGTTTGTTTTTCTAATAATTTGACTGGACTTGAAAGCACTACATAGACAGTTTTTTTTTGGGTTACAGTTATCATGTCTTCAAGATAATTGCAAGTCCATTTCAATTCCAACACATAAAAGGCTTCATAACAGAAACAATACATATTGCAACAGTGAACGCAAAATGCTTTAATGTGACAGGTCTTGACAATCGCGGAGTGTTTCCCATTTTCTCTTTCTGTCTTTTTGTTTGTGCACAAACAAGCTAACAAATAATAACTGTCCAAATGGCTAAATCATTAAGATGAAATGTGAAATGATGTGTACAGGAGGATTTATCCACAGTATTTACTCAAGATATTTATTTTTTGTACTGTCATCTGAGTGGATTACAAGAATGTAGTAACTTTAAACAAATGAATTGACAATATCGTTGAACAGATAAGGATGTATATTTATTTTCCGTATACCAGTGCCATGTGAAATGGCGCAGTGTACAGTATGCTTTCCCATGTCTACTTTAGCTGTATGTCTGATGTATGATTTTATAACATTGATTGATGTTGACTTTCTCGGTTTAGGTGCCCTAAAAGTTGTGCCATAGCTGGTGAGAGTGGGAGATGTGTTGCACAATGTCACATTTCTGATTTTAAAGAAAACAATAACGCTCACAGGAAATTGCTGTCAAAAGCTGCAGGGGATTTTATGAGAGATATACACAGATATAACCTCTAGAAAGCAAGATAAAACATACTGAAGAGATGCATCGGTTTTATGCATCTGCTTGGCTGCTTTTGAAAAAAACTGTATGTTACTGTGAGACAAGCTATTATCAAGTGAACTATGTGTTTTATTTTATTTATGAAGGTTTTAGAAGGTGGAACATGTGCGATAGATAAAACACAAAGTGTGTATGAGGGTGTGATAAAAACCACTCTGCTGCTTACGTGTTCTATCACCAGCCGTCATTCTGAGTCTGAATAAGCTCAGATGGAAACGACCATGTCTCAAAGCTGTTAATGTCTATGAAAAGACGAGTTGAAAACTCCTTACATGACCATGTCTGTGTTGTATATTTGTCTGCCACAAGATGGCAGCCAAGTGTTAGAATTTGTTTGATAGTTTACAATAATAGAGAGAAGGAAGTTTAACTGGCATTTATGTTATTTTTTAATATTGGATTTGGAGAGGTAGGGTGATGCATTTGGGGCACGTATATGCCACATGCTTAACATTTTCTCACATTTACTTTTTGTAATGTGTCTTTATACATACAAACAAGTCTACAAATGAGATTTTTCAAAATGAGGCATGATGTGCCATACTGAAACAGCTAGAAGTTGCTGATTTTGTTATAGTGCCCCCTTACAATCCCCAAATTACCTTCCAGCTCACTTTTTTTTCAAAACAAACTGTGAACTGTTTGAATATCAAGACATTTACTGATATGGAAGGAAATCTTGAAAATTGGGGGCAGCTTTTAGTGCTCTAAATAAATCTGGCAGTGCAACTTTTAGCTTAGTTTTGGCTAAAGCTAACCCCACCTCTCTTCACACCCACACACCTCCTGTTACAGTTAGTTTAGCATTACGGTAACACATTCATCTTTTATATATGTGTCAAAGAAAAGCTCTTGATATGTTTTCACAAAGCAACATTTGAGGGAAATATGTTAATTCACTTTGTTGATGAAAGTTATATGAGAAGATTGATACAACTTTTGTGTCTATATGCTAAATATGAAGCTGGTTAGCTTAGCTTAGCACAACGACTGGAAGCAGGGGGAAACAGCTAGACTGGCTTTATCCAAAGGAAACACCTCTGAAGCTCATTTAACTCCCTGTGAAATTGCAATGTGTCATTTTTACACCTCAGTTTTTGTACAGATAAACAAAGAAGATATAATTTGTCAAATTATAAGCTTATACTAGCTAATGTCTGCTGCTTCCCCCGAGCTAATAGATAAAACAGCTAGCTAGTAGATCTTAGCAAACTAGTAACTTGTATCTAATAGCTAGATGTTTCCATCTAGCTATTAGATGAAATTAGTTGATATTAGCAAGCAAAGATCTACTAGCTAGCTGTTTCCCCTATTTCCACTGCAAGAAAGTGAATTTTGTGTATTTCCCAAAATGTCAAAATATTCTTTTATATGTAACTATTCTCAGTGTGGCATATCTCTGTGTTTAGATGCCTTTTCTTTTGCGGTTGTGCGTGTTGAGCCAATTTTATCAAGTGTTGAGTGTATGTGTGTGAGTTTTATTGATTGCCAATGAATTTTTGAATGTACCGATGTTGCTCAGCTGCTCTTAAATGTCACCTGCTATCAATTTGCCATGGTGTACAAATGATGTCTTTTCTTTATCATATATACAGTACACTGTATATGTATATTTTTTGGCACACAGGTGGACCTCTTGACAAAGACCTGTAATGTTTGTGACCGTGTTTTTGTATGTTTATGTTCATGTAACTGTTTTCAGAGTGTGTGTGTGTGTGTGTGTGTGTGTGTGTGTGTGCGAGTATGTTTGAAATTTGGAGAGTGTTTTCTGTGTGCATGTGTATGTAATGACAAGCATTCATGAGTATAAAACTTAAATGTCAAAAGAATATCTATGAACCCTCATCCATACTATGTTCTACCAGTGACAGTGTTTCATGTGTAACATGCGTTCTAGTGTCCAACATTCATGTCCCAGGTTGTGCAAATTTGACTACAAAATAAATCTATCTGTGGCAAATTGTTGTATTTTGTTGATATTGTGATTTATTTTGCTCAGCTGTTCCATCTATTAAAATGGACATTGCAGGCCTACACATTTGACAGTAGCTGTATAGGTACATATGTTACTTGTAATCATAAGAGGAAACTATCTTGTACACATTTGTTTTTGGTGGAATAAGCCCTTGTTTAAAACTAATGCTGTATTCTAACAGCCCAGTTTGCTGCTTCTCTTTACTTATTTTATATCCTTTCAGTAAGTTTTGGGCACCCAAAAATCCAAATCAAGGTAAGTTTATGAACAATCTTTTGCCCCAAGCATTTTCTATATTAGCTTACAATACACACACACAAACACAAAAACAGGAGTTTATACCTCTCAACAAGAACAACAATGAAAGTACAGTATATTAAGTGTAAAATAAAGTGCAAAATTAAATCATATTGTGTACATACAATGACAGTCAAGGTGCTTAATGGTACAGTACAGTGCATTATTCGTGGTCTACAAAAATAAAATGAATACTTTTGTATCTGAAGACCCTCTCACTGCGTCAGTTGAAATGCTTCATCTAGTTGTACAGTACAATTTTTGATTCTATTTTACCATGTAAATGCCTGGCACACTGTTTCTGGTTTCCCCTGCGGTGCAACTAATGTGCCAAAGAAATTGGGATTATCACATTCAGCAACCATATAAAAAAAATAACAGATGAAGAAAAAACAAGCTTATAAATATAAATACTGTGTTTCAAAGATGGCTCATCGAAGCAGACAACTCCTCAAAATAAGAAGTCTTTTAAAACATTACGCACCCAATATATGGCAGCTTCACACACAAAAGCAAACACAACATTAAATGCATTCGCTTAGGTCCCTCTGGATCTTCATGATTGAACATTTCTCTCTAGCAGCAGGTGAATTGCTGCACAGAAATCAATTAGCACAATCGGTCCGGATCAGTCCTGAACATATTTTCATACTGCACCGAAACAGAGTAAGTGCTTCGGTTCAGTGCAACACAGAACACTTAGACAAGTCAATCCTGTTTGGCATAATTTAGTTCAAACATCCACTGTTTCCACAGCTGTTTCTATAATCCCTAAACATTTGCTCATTTTTGTACTCCTGTGGTCCAAACTGTAAACACAACCATGGTAAATCATCCTCCTACAAACTCAGGGCCAGCCCTGTCTCTACTGTGGCCTCTTCTCTTTCGACAGTGTCGCTATGACATGCTCCTTTACTTTTTTGTTATTTTTGGTTAAAACCATTATAGAAGACCGACCACGCGGTGAATAAGCCCAGAAATGTGTGCTGTTGTGGTCGTAGCTGCTGTTGACACTGATATAATGCATCCTGACACAACATTTCCTCAATCACTCACCAGTGTTCATTATGGTCCTTTCGCAGAGCGGTTGTTGAATTAATGTCATCAGACCGTTGAGCTTTGAAGGATAGCCTCTGGTATCTTGCGTGACATTCTCACAGCAACTTTTTTCTCATGGCTGGTCTCTTAAAATCATACTGAAGAGATGTTGCCGCTAGAAGGAGGCCGCCCGAGCCCCCCGCGGGCTCGAATTGTGATCTGAGTGATGCTTCGCTTGGCTGGGGTGAGATGATTTTGAGTGTGACACTTCCACAACCATCTCCGAAGCTCTGCTTGGACCTGCAGACAAACGCACACGTGCAGAGCTGTACTGGAGGCTGAAATAATGTATGCTGGGGAAATGGCAGTATTAGAAAAGACACACATACTTTAAGACTTTTAGAAAGGTACGGACATAAGTTTTTTGTTTTGGACTCCACTGAGAATTTACTCTGTTTGTAGAACTTATCACAAAATCATCATCTTCGTCCACCTACCTCTCCATTCATGAAACAGTAAAGTAGTGCCACCACAAAACCCTGCAACGCATAGACATGGTGAATGTTTTAAATCTTTCACTTACATTGCTACAGTGAGTGCAGATTGTAGGTATAGTCAGCCAAAAGATGACATTTTTTTTCCACTTATCCTGCTCCCTCTCTATTGTTTTATACCTGAAAGGATCCCAGCCCCAGCTCGATGTAGAGTCTGGCTGCCACTCCTGTGTTCTCAGGCAGGAAGGCAAATACTGTGTAGTGCATCCCAAACAAAGGGATGAGGAACAGGGTGGATTTAGCCAGCCTCCTGAGGGAAACAAACAACAGAGGAATGAAAGAAAGAAGAAAGATTAGACATCAGTCCAGGTCTCGGGCTAATCTGTTTTAAAGTCCCTGAAAACCCATTTTTTCAATCAGCTTCTTACTCTGAGCAACGGGTCCGACATGAACCACACAGTTCCGAAGAAGCAAATTAGCTAAATTAGTTTTTGAGTGTTTAACTATTCATGATTAATAACTAAGGATGTTTGTTTTTTTACTTTTACTTTGATTGTTGCTCCTGAAGATTTAATACCACGTTTTCTGCAACTTTAAAGCAAGGATGTATAATCTCTACGACAAAAATGTGAAAATGTAGTAATTATGACCTTTGAAAGTTTAAAATATTCACATTTATCTGTGCCAGACTAATCAGTGTTTTAGTTTCAAATGCCAGAATACAACAGCAAGTTGTATCAGAGGTAGACCGGTTGTGGCAGTTATGAAATCTTTAATACACAAACTGACCTTTAAAACAACACTGTCATCAGACCAATCAGAGGAATAAATTAAAATGTCAAAATACAAAACCCATGATGCATTGTGCTCAAAATTTAGTTCAGATCAGATCAGAGCTGTCTAACCATTGTGTGTTGTTATTTAATTGTGGTGAACTTACATTATTATCACCAATTTCCTGAAAGTCATGCGGTTTCGAAAGAAATGTGATACATCCAACAACAAAAACATAATATCACAACCACCACCGATATTCTTTTTCTCTTCATTTCCTTTTGCTCCTTTTTATTCTTTCATTTCACAGAGATGGTAAACTATCTCGGCACATATATAATGATCTGGATCACAGATCAAGAAATAGCCGTTAAAACAACCCCAACAGAGATGTCTTCACATTGTCTTGTTCAAATTCAAATTCAGATTCAAAGCTGAACTATACTTAATTATAGTGATACAGCTTTCAGTCAAGCTGTCACACTTAGTAGTACGTAACAATATAGTTTTAGTCATCTGAATATTCTAAACCAAAATAATCACTCTGATAAGAAGCAACATCACCTTCTTGGCTGAAAGATTAAAGATAGAAAAAAAAAACTTGTTAGATTATTTTCAAGCCTATAATAGGATTGTGTTTGTCTTTTGTCACACCTGGGATTTGTGCCTTTGTGTTAACGTCACAGAACCGTCTGGATCAGATTATAAGACGGAGATCAAGCTTTCTAAAAGTGTGAAGCATTCATTGAACTAGTGGAACAATCCTGTCGCACTGCGATAGAGGAGACATCTATTTCTGGTATCCGGTGCTATTTTTATGTGCTGCTCTCATTCTAAATTAATATAGCTGAGCTGGAATCTGCACCGACCAAATGTCAAAAAACGAAGGAGGGATTCATTCAGGTAAAGCAGCATTTCTGTTAGATTCATACATGAAGTATTTTCTCTGCTAAACTGTAAGGAAGAGTCCAGCATTTTATCAAGGGATTTCATTAAATCACTCTCCATTCCCTCTTCATAGTAAACTCTTTAAAGGAACTGCCATCCATTTCCGACATATGTATTTCTCACTCAGCAGTTTTACCTCGGCACTGAACAACTGCTTCATAGTTTAAAAGAAACGCTTAAAAGACTTGTCTCCATCTGGACCAAAGTGGTGGGCCATTACAGTAGATTTGATGTTTAGGCTTTTTGTTTTCTTGTACGTTACTTGTGTTGTACAGTGCTGTAGTGTAGAGATACATCCTACAATATCAGCTCTGAAGATGCATCTACTGTTTTCTATGCATCATATGTTATAGTCAGGTGGTGTCCACTTTTATGAGCTCTAAAAGGTCAAAGGGTCAAATTAATTCCTGATTTCTTTTTAACATAACAAAACGTATCTTTTTTCACTAATATTTCTGAATAATTTTGTGTGAACTTGGTTTCAATCTATGCACCTGTTCTTGCAAGGTGCTGGCTCACAGGTAGAAAAAAGAAAAGGAGGGAAAGCACCTGAAAATAAATAGATATGAGATATGAATGTGCGGCTTTACCTTTATACCTTATATATACAGGATAACATGCTGTAATGTGTGATTCATCAGTACGTGGGCATTCTGCAATACAAATCATGCCGGGTCACCACCATAATTATTTAACTATTAAACATTGAAACTTATCTATAATACGAAATATTAATTCTTCATAATTTCTTGAGAACTGGAGTTGAATTAAAATGAATGTCACATATGCAGCATTGTTTGTACGGGCAGCGCACTGAGGTCGCGCCTGCATTAGCTGAGTGGCATCAGCTGCTTCTTTCTTCCCTCACAATCAGTGGTCCACTCTTCAGCTGTTTTGCTACTAGCTGGGAAGTAACATGCAATCTCATTATCAGGTGTGCAAGGCAGCCTTAACCAGCCTGATACTTGTCACCAGTTGTTCTGCTGATACACTGTTTGCTGTAGCAGCTATCTCCATCAGCCCAAACTCTTCTTACCTTTCTGTGTTGTATATGTTTGTTAGGAGATGTTCTCCCAGCAGAATCACTGTTGAAGCTCAGATTCCTTGAGAGCTCCCTCAAAGAACAGTGACTTTTCCACCAAATCTAACTGTGTAACCATTTTAAGTGTCTCTGAAGGAGCTCCTGAATGTTGTTTTTCTACAAAGAACAACTTCAAGGCTGTAGTGTCATTATGTTAGTAAGTTGTGACTCACATAAAATGTCCAGTGTCATTGTTGCCGGCCATGGCTGAAGATTTAAGCTTTTGAACCAGAATCCGGATCACGTTGATGAAGATGACTATATTGACCTGGTAGAGATACATGCAATTACTCAAAACAGAAAATAATCACAATTTTTATACATTTTGATCTATTTAAATCTGCTGCAATCTCACTCTAACAAGCAAACTTGAATCCTGTATGTGTTAAATTTGTTGGCATTTATGAATAAAAGAGATATTAGCAATTGACCGTTCAGTAAACCCTTCCCAAAAACACCTAAAAAATGTATTAGGTATGGAAGTTCTGTCAACTTTTGGATATCTCCATGCGGTGTGGATGGGAATGTAGTAAGAGGGATACTTTGCACTTAAAGTGTTTGGAGGATTGCGTCTTTTAATTTAGCCTTTCCAAAATCAAAAAGGAAAAAGTGTTGGAATGGACTAAAAAGTCAGCAGGAGATGGTTTCAACCAGCTCATGGAGGTAGTGTTAGCCTAATTAACTAGCTAACTACTGCTAATAAAGTCTGCCAGTAGTCAGGTTTCCATCCAGATAAAGTGCAAATTTTCAGAAGATTTGCAAAAGAAAACGCTAATATATGTGTATTTACATTTGCTACTGATATGCCAATATTAGGAGACCGTTTATTGAGATAAGCAGTCATTTGCCACTGCAAAAGAAGAGACCGTACAGACATGATGTAATTAAAAGGGTGCCAGTCCAACGTCAAATGTAGTCACATAGTCACAAAATACCACATTTATGGTATGGAAAATTTGATAGACATAGCAACTGTAACTAAGGGGAGCGGGGCTTAGGAAACAGTCAGTATAGTTTCACCACAGATATTAAACAACTGTTTGATATTTATGAGTTTCACTGCTCTTCACTCACCAGCAGCGAGGCTGTTATTGGTCCTTTAATAATCCACCAAATACCAACATTGTCTGTGTCGTCCCAGCAACTACAATTAAAGCCAGATCGAATTCAATTAAACATTAAGATAATATTAACACTCAAATCTAAGAACGAACCCTGGAAGAATTACTACTACTATTACAGTTTAACATGCTATGTTCTCACTGAAATTATGAGAAAATATAAGCTGCTTTCCTGCATGTCATGTAATATATCGTACCCTTTGTCATCATAGAAGAACCTGGTCAAGACCCAAAGTATAAGAACTGTTGATGGGAGCCCTGCAACGCAAGAGCAGAGATTAATTAATAAAGCGTTGTGTATCTGTCAAGTAAAATGAATATGAATTTACGGCATTTTTGCAGTATGTTTATGTTGTTGAGTATATAAAATATTGTGTTCACTGTGTGTATCAATAATATACAATATCTGTCTCTCACTTGCATCTTCATGCCAGAAGAAGAAAGATACAGGATAAAAGCAAGAGAGAGGAGAGAGCGCATGATATTACATCAGAGCCACTTTGGATACTGATTGAACACCACACACACACACACACACACACACACACACACTGGACTATTGTCAGGCTGTGAAAAAACACAGATACTCAGGAAAGAAATATGTAGGTCTAGATTTCCCTTAGCAACAAGTGCATAGTTTTATGATTAGATCAGATTTTAATGTATCTGTTAGTTCATTGAATGGAGAATATGTTGTTATTATTATAACCACTGGAAGTCGAACTTAAGCACAATGTAGATTTGGCATCACTAATGTCATCTGATTATGACATTTGTCCATGGGCACCATAGAGAACTACCGAATTTCATCGTTATCCATCCAATAGACCACATAGTGGCACTAGATGAAAGGTCTGGGGATCAGCTAAATCGGTTTCATCCTCTGGGGATCATGAATTTCACAGCAATTACTTCACTAGTATATACATTTTTGATCTGGCATACTAACTGAGCAATACCAAAAGTATTACTGGTTCAGCAAAACTAGTCTAATGTCTTCTTTATTAAGAAAGACTACTAGTGTTTGTGTGCTATGGATTTTCTACAAAAAGTCTCAAGATAAACTCTAGTGCTCCCAGACTGCATAATCTAAATCCTAAACAAGGACTGATGGACAGAGTCAGAGCATTTTGCAACCCTCCCTTCTATCAATGCAGAATATGGATTTTATGAACTCCTACCTTCATGGTCTGCAGTTGCCAACTCCAACATCCTCCTCATTTTGGCCTACAGTATGTTGTCTGTGGAACGCTGAAGCAATACAAACCACCTTACTCCACAGTGTGGCTTTATAACACAACTGCACTAAAAACTTCTTACAAAACCTCCAAACTTGAATGATCATGTCTGCTTGAGTGCTGAGGAACAAGCCATTCTTTTATTAAACTGTACCCCCCATGGTCTGCTCAGATGGACAGATGGGGTTTGAGCATCAGTCCTGTTGCCACACATCACCACATCCTGCCATAAGTTTTATCTCCTTATTAGAAATACTCCTGCTATAGTCTCACTTGTCTCAGCACCGGCCAAGCATTACAAGGTCTTACTGGCTCTTACAATAAGCAGACTGGAGAACAAAAAGCCCAGCATGAGCTCCAAACGTGCCGCTTTGCCAGTTGTATTTTCTGTTGGCTTAACGTTTCAGGAAGTCAGGCTCCTCAATTAAAAGTTCCACTTCCGTCTCCACAACATTATAACAGGTACGCTGCTGTTTCTTACCTTCTCTGCTGCACTAAACAGAAAGCCTGAGTGTCTTCTCAGCGGCTCGATTGTACTGAAGCATTGTGACTTCACCAAAAGCACTTGAGAGTACGGGCTTACACAGGAAAATATACACCAAACAGGAACCAAAAAAGACAATGGGATGGGAAAATCAGTTGACTTAGCAAGACAGGGTAACGCATATCCACATCCGTGGAGAGCTTGAGAAATCAAAAGATAAGAGAGAATAAAAGGTAGAGCCGAGGAAATGAGAGCAAGTCAGCAGCAATTGTTGCTCGGGAGTTGCTATTGTGTAAATAAAGTGTTGCCGGAGTGGAAATATATTGTGTGACAAAACAACAGGAAAACCTTACAATATCATTCAGCGTACTGTAATACAACAACACCACCACAAACAACAGGCTCAGAAAGCACCACCTCAGTGACACAGTCTCAAGTGTCTATTATAAGCTTCACAAGGTACTGTTGTGGTGGATAGCATGCCATCATTATTTATTTATTAAGATGGGCGCGGTGTCACAACTAATCCAGCCATCCAGCTCCACCGACCTGTAATCCAGTGAGAGCTAAACACGTGCAATAGATGGACACCCTCTAAAAGATGCTGCACCTCTAACACAGACACTTCAAAGTTAAAGTACACAACAAAAACCATCACACTGTCACCAAATACATTCACAAAATCAAAAATAGAATTTAAAACCTGGTCGAGAGTTTATAATTATCAATACAGGACAATAACAACAAAACCTTCATTCAATAATTATTAAAACAACTACATAAACTCTAATGAACATTCATTCCTTCTACTTGGATTTAAGCTTCTGAGATCATAAATCCAAATAGCCTCTTTCTGTTTCCTAACTGTGTGTTCATGTCACAGAACGCAAAGCTGATTTATCACTGCATACAAAGTCAGTGGAAAGGCATAGCCTATTTAGACACAGGGTGACACAAATTCAGGTCTACTTCATAAACGTACGGAGGCGAGAGGGGGGAAAAAAGAGGGAGACTGGAGAGAAGTAAGAGAAAGAACCGGAGTTTCTGGTGAGTTTGAGTTCAGTCAGAGCCGATCTGCACACAAACACACAGACACACTGCCACACACACGGTCGATGCATCCAGCAGTCAAGTACATTCACTGTTTGGGGCGAATAAATGCAAACGGGTAAGCGTTCGAATTTGCTTTCTGACTAAACACCCCTTAAGAAAGTCAATGTCCAACCGTCAGTTGATTGTTAGTCTGTCATTGTCGTTCCAACCTTCAGTCATCCCTACTCACCCCATCCAATCAGGATGTACCACCAGAAATATTTCCTCTGAGAGACGAAGGTCAGGGCCAGCAGGGTCTGCAGATACATGCCCTCCACCAGCAACCAGAAGTAATTAGCCAGGATGCTGAACTGGAAGAAAGCCACGGCTGACTTGCACGCTGTCTAGAAAGAGACACGAGAAAGCAAAGTTACTAATATTGGATGTGTCGTCATCTTACAGTGAACCGAGGACGTGCAGCTGGAAGGTCCAGATGACTCATAAAGACCTTTTTCTCATGTGTCAAAGATGTCTCTTTAATTTTAAATTTTTTCAGTACCGCAGCAAATGCATTAATGATATCCTACAATAATATACTACATCTAACACATCCTTTTCATATTCCATGCCGTTATGAATGCACGAGGCACCGACACTTTTATTTTAGGTTAAAAACATTCAGTCAGTATCCGAGTTGTGGGAGGAAAAGGTGTAACTAGACAAATGCAGAAAACTCAGAATCAGAATACTTTGATGATATAAATGAACATAAAACAGTGTTAAGGTAAATCTACAGCACAAAAATGGAGATGATTATCTCACTGTAGCTATTAAAGGTTGTATATTTTTTACATAGATGTACTTGTTTAATATACAATTTACTGTTACTCTAATGTTGACATCACCTTTCTCGTCTTGGGACTAGATGTTTTGTCTAAATCGTGTTTTTACAAAATGTCAACTTTTCATGAGCAAAGAAAAATTATATCTGCACTTTTCAGATGTTTCTTGAATGGTTAATTTAGCTTAAGATTTAGGAGAATTTTCTGAACCCAAAAACAAACACTTAATCCTTCTTTTAAGTCTTTTATCTGTAAAATTCAAGATTCATGGTTTTCAGTGGGCAGTGTCGATATACAAATCTGGTCTTTGTCTTCACATTTCCTCACGCCTTTATGAAAACGCTTCACCCTGCATCACTGCAGCGATTGTAGCACAAACGTGAGCAACAAGTGAGTTTGTGATTGTAGTTTGTGATTTGAGAGGCAGCTGTTGAGGGATCTGAAAACACTGAATTGCTAAGGTTTTTCAGCAAAACAAATGCGACTCCTAAAGCAATTTCCTCCATTACTCATGACTCTTTTTGCACAAACACAGCAACATACAAGAGCAAGAGCACAAAAGGTTTCTTGTCAATTTAAATTCTTTTGTACGAAAGAATATACTTTTGTAATATACTATTTGTAACTCAAATCAAATATTCTTTCTGTTTTATTTCACTGTCTCCACTGGAATCTCTGGACCTTTCAGGCAGGTCTAGTCATCTTTTCTGTTGTCCTGATTTTCGTTCACATATAAGCCACGTCAAAAACAAAACCTTCAGGCCATTATTATACATGTATGTTTCATAAAATTGTCCGTTTCCCCTTTTTTTCAATGCATTGTCAGACCACTTATGAGAGAAAATACAGTTGAAGAGACATCCTGGTGACAACAAGCTATTTTCACCAGAAGTGCCGCGTCTTTGTCACGTGTCTTCCTCTCTTTCACTCCTCTTTCCCGTCTTTGTCGTTTGTTAACTCAATCATACAGCTGATGGGAATTTGCTTTATGATGGGAACATTATTGACTAATCAGCGTGCTCACTGTGGACACGGAGCAGTGGTCCAGGGTCTCATCCGCAAACAGCACGGTGTCTTTTATGAAAACGGCACTTGCTCTCAGGACGAAGGAGGAGAACAGGTTGATGTGGATGTAGTTTCTGGTGCAGCGGAACTTCCTGACAGAAGAAAAAACAGAGGGAAAAGAGGGTAAAACACACACACACACACGTATATGTGTGTGTGTGTGTGTGTGTGTGTGTGTGTGTGTATATGTATGTGTATATATATATATATATACTCACACACAAATGGTACTCTTATCTTTATAACCAGACTTTTAAAGCTGCATTATGGTGAAGACATACTGGCAGCGAACAAATTGCGCGACACCGCCTACGCTACTTCTTGTTCGTAGCTTTGGGCATGTCAGCACTCACAAGTTAGCAAGTTTTCTATTTAAAAACATTGTGTACATGAACATCCTACACCATTCTCCAACACTTGACTTTGTGCACAGCAGCACTTTGTCTTTGTTTGTATCTGTAATCTTGGAGGCAGGCAAATCAAAACGACGTATTGAAGAAAGTACGATAAAGATCTACTGCTCCACGGACATTCCTCCTCTGCAGGTAAAGACTAAACTTCTTGCTGTAACTTTTCACTTCTACATTTTTTGACAAATTACTGCAGAACCTCCAGGTGAGTTTTGCATACATTTTTCAACTTTTAACGCCTTGCATGTTTGCCTTGAACCAGTTTAGCGTTACTAAAAACAGATCCAAAGGGAGAACAAAGTCCACCAATCAGACAGTCATACAGGTTATATAGAAGCTGTCAGGTTTGCTATACATTAGAAATAATTTTCATTGGAGAACCGAAAGTAAGCTAATAAGCTAATCAGCAAAGTTCAGTAGGTCAAAGTTGAACTAGGATGTTGGTCTGTAAGCTAGGATGGCTACTACAGACAATTCAAAAAATGTGACTAACCTCAGTGTTGATTTCTTGTCTATTTTTAGGCTGCATTTCAAAATCTTAGCAGACACTTTTCTTTGTACATTATTATATAACCGACAGAAGCAATGGCCAGATCTACCAAATTAAATATATAAAAAGATTCAGAATTCATTTTCTGTGAGTGTGTCGCTTTAGTCAGTTATGTGAGTATTGGGATATTTGTGTCTGACATGTTACAGCTACAGTGCATCCAAGTGAATTCAAACAGGATGCCACTGAGCTCAATTTTGAGCCTAATGGCAAAGGCTTTGAATACTTATGTACATGTGATTTTTTTGTTTTTTTTAATTTTTTATAAATTTGCAACAATTTAAATGTCATTATGGGGTATTGTGTGTAGAATTTTGAGGACAAAAACGAGTTTTTTCCATTTTGGTATAAGGCTGTGACATAACAAAATGTGGAAAGAACGAAGCACTGTGAATACTTTCCGGATGCACTGTATATGGTCGTCTCTAAAATTGCTTTTTAAATCTTTCCTCACCACCACTCTGAACACTCCAGTCTAGGGTCTTAACTACATAAATGTTTGGTGAGTGAGCCAAAGCTGTTGTCCCTTTTATTGCCTTCTGTTTGTCACACACAAACATCTACGACAGTGTGTGTGTGTGTGTGTGTGTGTGTGTGTGTGTGCTGTTCCTGTCTTACCTGAAGGCTGTAAACACCACTATGGCTGTAATGAGGGAGATGAGCGAGGTGGCATAGCCCACAGTGTAAACCTGTCTAAACGTGGAGAGGTAACTCGTCTGAAGAGAAAGAAATGGAGACAGAGAGTTGGGAAAAAAAGAGTGTGAGAGTAAATTCTGATGCTCTCAAATGTGTTAATAGGAAAAAAAATCACTGCACACCTCAATGTGTGATAGGCACGTCGGAGAGAGGTGCAACTTTAAAACAATGAAAATGTCTCACTCACTGCTGAAATATTCATTTGACATGAGGTACACTACCGTTCAAAAGTTTGGGGTCACATTGAAATGTCCTTATTTTTGAAGGAAAAGCACTGTACTTTTCAATGAAGATGACTTTAAACTAGTCTTAACTTTAAAGAAATAC
>JAVQJL010021322.1:0-21746 GCA_036024295.1 Nannoperca obscura | reverse complement strand
CCCCCCCCCCCCCCCCCCCGCCCCCCCCCCCCCCCCCCCCCCCCCCCCCCCCCCCCCCCCCCGGGCGGAGCACGGTGGTGTTTATGGTTGTGTGATAGACATACACATAGCGAGGGAGTGCAGAAAAACAGGGGCAAAAAGCAAGAAAAAAGAAGCGTAGAACCAGTGAGGTGGGGGATGGGAGGCAAAAGAAAGAAAAGTCAGGGAGGGAAAGAAAAGGAGAAAGAGAGGGAGGGAGCGCCTGGTGCTCTGTTGTGAAACCTGAGCTCGGAAAAACTGCTCTGAGTTTAACACTCTGCCCAATGTTTTTGCAGTTGTTGCTGTTTGGAGGAGGTCCATTGCGTGAGCCGACACACGCACCGAAACCTACACACACACAATTGTCCCAGAGCCCCACCCCTGGTGCACTAGTTGTTTTTCTTCCTCGGCCTCATCCCTCTGCCCACACTCCTGTTATCAAGGTGAGGTGTGCTAACAAGACGTGCTGCCTGCCTGACGTCTCTGGCGCCCTGCCAACCTGCTGGGTAAAATTTTTTTTTAAAAACACTTACTGAACTGGCCCGGTTCTGTAGCTCAGAGGCTTTATCCAGGCCTTTCTGCGTGCTGCCTGCTTGCAAAGACAGTGCGTCTGGAAACTGGGCATGAGGAGCTCTTCTCTCATTACTGCACACCACAGGCCGTGCCAGTGCAGAGGGCTCCTCGTGTGTCCTCAGGAAACCACAGTGACTGCTTATTTTTATCTAGCTACAGGAACCTTTTTCCTGCCAATTAGTTCCCAACAATGACCCCGCTTGTTTATGTACTGTCTATTGAGTGACATCCCCCATCATAATTAGGCCCGGCTTGTGTCTTTCTCAGCTACATACCAAGTGCATGGATTTTCACACGTGGGGAGAGACAGCTGCCCGCTGCATGCAGGCTTACAGGGTGTATCTTTAATTGGGCCCAGATGGTGGTGAATAAGTATTGTATGAAGATTTTGAGAAAGTGATAAAGTTGGAAAATGTCGAGGGGAGAACAATAACCAGCAGGAGTTGGAGAGGACAAGTTCAGCAGGTTCATGTGCTCTGCTCCGAGGATTTAAATCCCTCCCCTTGACCACAGGATACTGCTGTTTGTGAGTCAGAGATTTCAGTTCTGTGCATGTGTGTGTGTGTGTGTGTGTGTGTGTGTGTGTGTGTGTCACAGCTGTGAAGCCGGGAGTGACTGCCGCTCAACAAAGCACTGCGCTCTGCTGGGTTGCTCTTGGTAAACAAAGGGAACTCAGAGTACTGTGTAGTGATTGCCCAACCTCTCCTTTAACAGAGAAAGTAAGGAGCTGGGCGAGGAGAGAACACTGAAGAAGAGAAGGTTAGAAAGGCAAAATGACCCAGTTACAAAAGCAGAAACCAGGACTGTTTATTTGATTATCAGCTACTAAGTGTTAACAGATCAATTTCTGCATGCTCTCCTCCCAGCGGTGATAGGGTGGCCGAGCAGAGCAGGGTGGAGGAGGTGGAGAGGGGGGGATGGGTGGGGGTCTTTGCCAGAGGAGGTCAGCTGTGTTCAGTCACAGCAGAGAAGGGGGCGGGGTGGGGGTGGGGGGATTGGGAATGGTTGCTGAGTTGCTGCGCCCACGGCATACCCAGCTGAACCCCCGATCGGCCCTTCTCTCCCTTGCACAGCGACATGCAACACTGTTGGCTTAGCTACTTATTCCCATGACAACTACCCGCCTGAGCACCAGATGTGTGCAAAGACGAGGAAAAGAAGAATGGAAAGTGTTCAAACATATCTATGGCTGAGGCCCTGACGTTCCTTCGCCTTGACCGAGATTAGTAGGAGTTAAGTTTGGTGTCAAATGTTTTCTACTCATGTATGTACAGATTTATAACGTTTCCCAGATGCACAGTTAAGTCACTGAGGCCAGCTGACATTTTACATGAAGCTGAAGCATTTAACTACACCATGGTATTTGCAAAGTCATTTTCAAACAAAGAAAAAAAACCTTTGCATTTCACAACTGTCTATTACCATTCCATTTAATTCAAAGTAGAGTTAAGTGCCTACAGTGTTTTGGTGCTGTCAGTATCGAAAGAGGGGGGGTTAGGTTTGTGTTAGGGATGGGGCCTGTTGGGGAAGTAAGGGTGGTGGGAGTGGCTGTGATGCTGGTGGCTCAGACATGACAGATATCATCTCCATTGTTTAATTTAGTGATAGACCCTGCAGATCAAACAAGTGTGCAAAGAAAAGAAAAGAAAGAAAAGAAATTAAACAAACAAGACCAAAGTGTCTACAGCCATGCTAGTAGCTCTGTGAAGATTTATTTAACCTGCAAAACTAAGACCGTGTTCACCGGCTTAGTTTAGCAGGCTAAACAAAACAAATGCTAAATGCAAATGTTAGCATGTTAACATTTGCTAATTAGCACTCAACACAAAGTAGCATACAGCTGAATTATGAATGTACAGAATTGCATGGCATTCCATGTAGTGTCTTATTTTGGTCAGGAACCACTGATCACACATCACTTCCAGTTGGAGCCGTACTGTGAGATGTGACGCATAAACAAGCGTCATAAACTCATAAATGTAATTTCAGACTCATTCAACTTAACTTTAGTTAATTTCCTCGAATCATGCCTATATTAAATTACAGCTTAGTGAAAAGGGTGAACTCGTGGGTGATAATTTAGTAATTGCCTGTGTGTGAGCTGGAGTGAGGAGCCACTTGAAGCGGTCTCAGGGCTGGGGGGAGAATCTGCGGCTGCTGAAGCAGGTGCTGAGGTGCCTGTCAACGCTAATTTGCTGTTATTCTCTCTCACGCGGCTACTTTATTCACTTAGTGACGCACCACTTTAGCTCAGAGTATGAGGAGGCAAATTAAACCTTTGGACGAATTTGTTGCACTCTGTGACTTTAGCTCAAGCAGAAACTCCTCTTCAGTCTGCCAGAGAGCCAGGCAAGTAGGAGTTAACGGCGTAGGCTGCTGTGTTTTGATTGGCTTTGCAGACATAAACAAGAGCCGTACTTGTGCGTGACCCCTGGTCCTGACCCCAGAGATAGACGCTCCTCTAATGGGTGTCTCTTTCAGCAGGCAGCCAGGCCAGGGGAACAGAGGAGCCATTGTTTGAGCCAGAGAAAGCCAATGCTTTCCCCATTAAACTGCTAAGCCTAGAGCCTAGGACCGTAGGAGCCATGAAGCCGAGGTAAACAGCAAAGGAGACATGGGACATCCTTGGCACCCTGCTGCATTAGGGTTCAAATTTAGGATCATATCTCAAAAAAGCAAGCAGTCTCCTCTGCAGAGATAACACTGGGTTGACAGTTGTATAAATAGCACAGTTAATTAGCTCCTATTAAGGCTTAAATTCCTACACTTAAAACACCTTAGACACGGGATTAGGAGGGGAGTGCTAAACAGTTGTGTAGGTTAAACCAACCGTGACTGGGGTAGGAGCTGTTGTTCTGTTTTAACCACATCCTGTGACACACGTCATTGAGTTAGTGAAATTGTTTGTAAGGGGGGCCCACAGGAAAGGGAGGGGTTTTTGCAAGTGGCAAAACAGGTGAGTCAGGTGTCGGCGAAGAGTGAAACCGTACCTGGCATGTACGACAATAGACGTGCCACGCGTCAGCCCTGAGGGAGGTGACTGTGATCTGTCTGGTCTGTTGAATAAAAGAGCAACAATATTGGGTGTGATTATAAGCACTTTGTTAGAAAAGTACATAAACACTTCTATTGGACAGCTATTTAAAAAAGATATTCTATACAAATTAACAAAAACTTTTTAAACACTGAGAAGAATGCACTTTTGCACTCCACACAGACAAGTGATACACACTAAACTTTCCTCTGTATATGTGTCAAGAGTAATCAATCACGCCCATGCCTCGAGGGCATCCATGCTACGGTGTTAACTAATCTGCAGGCTCAGCAGACTTGGCTCAGCAGAGTTGGCCGTAACCTTTCAGGACGTGACAGTAATGCAGCGTGAGGTAACTCCTCTCATTTGCTCTATACATGGGCTGTTTCAGTTGCCATGCAACACTTGCATGTGTGTGTGTGCAGCATGCACCCAACAGTTATTAGAGAGGGGGGTGGAAGCCCCGTTGCTTCCACTAAATGAATGACCTAACAGCAGGAGGGATGTGATGGGTACAGTCTCTGCCAAAAGCCTGGCCAGCTTCAAATGCCTGGCTAGTCTCAGACACTTATAATCCATCAGTGATTTACTTTTACAATAGAACCCTTAAAAAAATACAAGCGTGGGCTCAGAAGGGTGGGAACAAAGCAAAGGACGGCACTGAATTCTAGTTGAAATGAAAAGAACAAGAGCAAGAGCTTTCAGGTGAGAAAGACCGGAATTATTATGAACTATAATACAACTAGACTTGTGTTTGTTTTGTGTTTCTTTTATTCCTCAGGTGATGTTCCTATTGCGCTTTAGCCACCAGTGGAGTGGTATTTATCTGAATTCTCACATGGATCCTCCTGTTTTTCTTTCAGTTTAGGTTCCATGGCAGTATGTGTTCCTGTAAAGCCGACAGAAATTAGGTTGTATGATTGTCATCCAAACAATAAGTTGATTCACGGGACACCTTCAATAAAATTTTATTGAAAAAAAGTACCAATAAACAACAAGAAATCCAGAAAAAAAGATTTGTAGAGCAAAGCTCCGTATGTACAGCATATTGCACTACATAACAAATTGTCTTTACTTCCATATTATATCAACAACCAAAAATATATATAAAACAAAATGAGTGCACAGTAGAGTCTCGAAAACACACAGTCAATGTTTACAAAAATGCTACATTTTCGCTGGGTCTCATTTCTTGGTATACAGAGAATGTGTGATAATCAAGACTTTGTTGAAACTGAGCAGTTAAAGGCATATTCCAGGGTTTTAGAAATACATGTACACTTAATCTGTTCTGTAAAGAAGGGCAAACATGTCATAGCTATGAGTTCATGAGCCAAATTAACCACAACCGTGAATTATTTTGGTTTGCTTTGTATTGTTTTTACACCACAATGAGATGTGCAAGGAATGTTCATTTTTATATAAAAAATGCCCTGGATCTCATGGACTTTAAAAGGATCCTACTTGTATTAAAAATGATCTTACAAGCATGAACTGTCCGTATAAAAGAAGGCCCTTTTTTTCTTAAGAAAATACATTTTAAAAAGTTAAGAAAGACCATGAAGAAGAAATGTTATTTAAAAAAAAAAAAATCAAAATCAAAACCTTCCTCGAAAACTTCAAATGTATATAAAGTGGACTACAAAATTCAAGACACTGACGGTTTCCATAAAATACATATCCCACTCTAGGGATTCTCCACACTCATATATAATGTGATGAGTGCAGATAGGGAACCTCATTCTATCAAAACTACACAGGGCACCATGGTGGCTTGTTTCCCTTTCCAATAAATCAAACGGGGCGATCAATCTGAGCCTACTTGATCAATGCACAAATATACGTCTGACGCATGGCAAGATTAGCCCAAGAGAACAATCCAGAGTATATACTATACATTAACACACAACAGATAAGGGACCCATGGGATCTACAGAAACAAAGTACTTTCCAGTGCATATTGATTACAACACGATGATCAAGATTAAAGAGTTGAACACATAAACTAATGCTTGTGGTTTGAGAAGAATATGAATGCAACCTTTTACTGTGTTTTGAAGCACTTCTAACGTCCTGTGTATCATTAGCAATGGGTGGGATGGGTGATGACTCATTAATTATAAAGGAATGGTCATTTCCTGTTAAACTGCATTGGAAACTACTGCTTTTCTAAACCACATATTGTGAATCTACCCACGATGACGGGTGAATCGGGTGGTGGAAGATAATGAGAAAGGTCTGAATTGCTCAGGCGCATCCCTGGAAAATCACAACCTTTTAAGTGTGACGGTCCACCCAAAAACCCCAAAAATATTTTTTGCGTATAAAACACATGAAGGCTTGAAAGGTGAGGCTTGTGGTTTTCATCTTCATGAAGAGCAGCGGCTGTGGTCAATGTGAATTCATGTTTCAATGTTTTCAAAGGGGAAGAATTCTTTATCGACTGCTTCCATGTAATCCACTTCTCCGCTGTCTACCTGTACACTCAATATGGATGGAGAGACTTCTTCCTCTGCACAACATTGCCCTCCTCAAAGCTGCAAAGCTCTGACAGAAGAAGTAAATTTTGGCGGGGGAAAAAAAGACCATGTGGAAATGCATTGTAAACAACTTGAATTCAGACTGACCACAGGCATGCCAAACTACACATTTCTTACAGCCTACAGGAGGTGAGTGATACTAAATAAGCAGAATTTGGATCGAGTGTCACACGGAGAAATGTCAGGTACTATGCAAGCCAACCTGCTGTGCGCAGTCGAACAACTGAAGCACATACATAGTCCAGGACCAAAACAAATAAAAAGAAAATACGAAGTAATTGCACACACAAGTGTATACAGCAGAATTGGGCAAATATACAAAAATAAATAAAAAGGTAAAAAATAAATTACAAAGAAATGAACCGATGAACAATACCCATGTGATAAAGGAGCAGCACAAAGAGGACGCCAAGAGCCAATGGTTAGACGGGGCGCTACAGGGACTGGCTCAGCGTTCAGGATCCGCAGGAAACTATAACCACAACCACATTCAGTGCACCTCACGCGCTTACTACTACACGCTCAGTAGCCCCCGTCACCACCACAGTCAGCAAGTCAGCCTCAGACTCCTCAGTCAAACTGTACCATTATGAAATTGGCCGTGAGTAATTTTGAACTGAAGTGAAAATAATAGACTTGACAATAGCTCGAGAGGTTTCGCCATAAATAAATGGGCAAAAAACACTCCTCTTCTTCTGTGTAACAGATTCTCAAGGTCACCAGTAGCCCACAAAGTCTGTCCCTGAGACATCTTTAAGGAAATGAAAGACACCCCTAATTATGCAGTGATAAACTTGACACATTGTAAGGAGCATGTAATTACAGACCCCTGATATGTACTGCTCCTTGGGTCCAAAAGTTGGCCTGGGTTCAGCGATGGAAAATATAACAAACAGCATCTTCAACAGTGTCTTTAAACATATTCATATTTCAACAATAATTACAGTCATTTTCACTTTTGTCTTTTTGTCGTTTGTCTGCTGAGCCAGTGGTGGTTATATGTACTAAAAATGTCCCAAATCTGGATCCGAGCACCAAAGACAATATGAGATCACCCAACAGAATAAAAAATGATGAAAAACCCCATAAAAGTAGCCTGAGAAGATCTGGTTCACAGATTGATTATTCAGTATTGTTTGGTGTTCAGAACACAAACGGGCTGTGAAAAACAAACCAGGACAGAAACCTTTCAACTGAGGCACGTAACTCTGTTGCAACTCTGTTGTGGCCTGAAAGACTGTTGCGTGAAATTTCCAGAACCCATATCCAACCCAGATTCCAGACTGCTTTCAGTCAGGTCTCAACATCGATTACTTCTTCTTGGGCATAAAAAAAAAGAAGAATAGATCTGAAATGTTATGGCAAGAAAACACGTCATAACTAAAAACCTTCACACAAGACAGAGGATAGCCTGGTAACAATCTGAACTCTTGAAGGGTGTACATCTAGTGCAAAAACAGTGGATCCACAGTTCCACTTCAAGGGCATGGAGGTCTGAAAACATTTACTTGAAACAAACACATATAAAAAATAGGGATTACTTGAATTTCAAAATGAATTTGGGAACAAATTTAAACTTTAAAGAAGTTCTCATCTGGTGTTCTCACAAAAATTTTAATGGTGGACTTGGCCCAATAGTTGTGTTAGGTAACAAATACTTTGCTTTGTATAACAAACAACGTGCTTTAGTTGAATGTTCAAATTTAGTGCACAGGTACTAGACCTTCAAAATGCATGCAAAAGTCAGCACAATATTATCTTTTGGTCTAAATATGTTTTCCTGTATCTTTTAAAGATTCTTTCCCAGCCCTTCTTTCATGTGCTACATCTCAGACAACATGCAGCCACCCAGTAGCTAGTAGCCAGTTGACCATTGTTCAATCACAAACACTCCAATCAGGATTGAAATGGATCAGTGAAGTCCCGAATACCAGTTACCGCGAAGATTTTCTTTAATATTGAAACAAAAACGGCTACAAAATGTGCCATAATCACATCAGATAAATTACAGCCATAGCTATGGCGTTTAATTCATTTGATTATGCATTTCCTGTTGGGCCGTTTTGGTTAATTTTCTCTAGTTTTGTCAATTAACATAATACCTATTGTTTGCTTAATAATCCAAATTTCTAATATTGATAAAAGCATCAACCAGTGCTTTTCTGCAATCTAACTGAATGCTGCACACAGGCTTGCTGGCAGCCACCAGGCACTGATGTTCAGTTGTGCAAACTTCACCCCGATACTTCAAAATGTTGTAATTGTTTGACATGTAGCACGTGACTGAAGAAAGGCTCGTCTTAAAACATCTGTGCCTATTTAAAAAGATATTTAGATCTCAAGTCAAGGTGTGCAGAGACTTCATTTTGTTCCCAATATACTGAATGATGATACTGAGGGATCATGTTACAACTTAATACCATAGATGAAGAAAATGGAGGAGTAAGAAAACAAAAATAGGAAGAAAAAAAAAAAGGTAAATGTTCCATTGAGGTGAGGTGCAAAATGCTTTGTTCTGAGAAGTTGCCTCTTTGGAAATTAATAAATCAACGTGTCTGGTCACCTGGGAAACTTCAGAAAAGAAAACCTCACACCACATTTCCTCTCATTTCCTAACCATGTTATCTTGCCTGTCAAAATTGCTCAATACTCATTCTGGCAGAAGACACTGAATAAGGCATTCCCAGGGTGCGTGGAGATCACTAAAGATGGATACATGTTGAAGTGCAAAAAATCTGAACAAGAAAAATGTACTGTACAAAACTACTACACCACACGGATACCAAAATATGAACATTGTCCTGTAGAGGGATCTTGGAGCATCGTGGCCTCTTCTTGGAAGAAAAAAACCACACGACTTTGTATAAAAGTTGGTTGTCTCCGTCCCGCGGTGACTTGTAGTCTCCTTTCTTCCCCGCCCCCCTCCCCAAAAAAACAGACCCGTGTTAGATTTGACAGTGCCTTTGGGAGTCCAGTTCCTTAGAGAGACGAAGGAAGAGACCCCCTCACCTCCGTCCTGCTCCACCTGCTCCAGCAATGAGCCCTCTGTCAAACAGTAGGCTGAGCAGAGCTGTGGCCAGGCGCCACCACAGCGGCCCCTGGTTCCTTTGGTTTCGATGATACTGAAACAACAAATAAAGACAAAACATAGGCAAATTAGTGCACTCTTCTGAAACTAGTGAAACGGCTGCTAGTTTGGGTTTTCAATGTGAGCTTTGCGGCTGTGATGTACGCTGATTGACAGTAAGCACAGTGAAAAAGGGTCAACTGAGGAGAGGGTAAGACAAAACCAGACGCCGGAACGACGTGGATATTTTCACAACAGTCTGCCTCTGTCCCCGGCGATGCTTATTAGAGAGGCTTCCCTTGGTGCGCGGGATCCCTACACAATCCGAGCTTCCCAACAGACATTCCAAGCCATAAACACATTCATTATACGGTCACACTTTTTCCTAATCTCTCTGGCAGAGACCGGCAGCCGGTCGAATCAGGAGGAGGCTCTCTCAGGTTTGCGAGCGAATTGGATTGTGTGCGATTAGGAGGGATAATGCTATCTCTGCCATTGAGAAAGCTCAGATAAGATAATTGCACCAAATGGGATTAGGGAGCTCTTGATGAGAGGCAGGGAGCCTCTGGAAAACACGTATCTGCACGAGAGAGGTACAGTAGTCTCGACGTCTCATCTGAAGACGAAAGGCAGACTCCACCACGCCTGATAATGCTGTGGCTATTTCCAGTCCGTAAGGGTTGTAAAATGAGGGAGACTTGAGATTACTTTCTGATGACAGTGCACCACAGCGCGCTAACTTTTCTTGGCAACATTTGACGAAAGCCAAAATATCTGAAGGCAGAGATTAGATATGCCACATTTACTTGACTGCCAAAGTGGTGTCCAAACATTAAGCTAGTTACCAGCCATGAACTGCCATTGTGATAAGCTTCCGAGTTCTCTATACTCTTATCAATTTGTGGTGAATGTTGCAGGGTGTTGCATAAGCTTTGCCAGGTTCCAGCCAGCATGTGTGTATCTTACTTACTACTTGCTTTTTCTTCAAAAGAATAATGGTAAAAAAAACATTTTTTTTTTTAAAGAATCAAGGCAAACACTGCTGGGAATTTTGATAAAACCAGTTCTCTGTTGTATGACATATCTAAATCTTGCCTGGGGGTATTTTGATAAGGAGATGATAATAGCATAATGCCTGCTTTATATAAACATAGGCAATATTTATATGCAGCACAGAGTGGATGAGCTGGCAGCCAGCATGGCTTGACTTGGTAAACACTGAGAGACTACAGTCAGGTACAACTCTGGGAGTTAACAAGGATGGGGCAGCATGACTGCATATGTGCAATTATATGTGTATTGTATGTCAACATGTGTAATACTTAATGGTGCTTAGAGTTAGATAGTAAAAGCTGCAGGAGTCAAATGAGTCAACTGAGGGATTTATCACGCTACCGAGCTTGTGTATTTCTTACAAGCTACAAGCTATGAGAAGCAATTCATCCTTATAAACAGAAACTGAATGTTCCTATGAGGGTGACCTTTTGCCCTCAACTCTATCGAGCTGAGAGAGGGAGACAAACAGAGAGAAAGAGACAATGAGAAAAAGAGGTGTCGCAACTTAGTCATGAGTCACACCACCAACTGTCAAAATGAGACTTGGGCTCTAAATTTAGTCAGCGACCGAGCAGCAGAGTTTAGCCAGATGCTCAGTGTCGTCACTCCGACACTAGCCTGATGTGCTTTATCAGTCTCCCATGCGGGCCAGCCAGCTGCTCAGAAGCTCGGCCTTATCGCTTGAGACAACTCTGGATTAGATACAAAGAGGGCAGCACAAATGGACCTCACGGTGAACAAAAATCATCGCAGAACAATTAACGAAAAGTAGTTATCCAAAGCCAGCTTTGTGTGTTTTTAATTCTAGTGCAACTCCACCCCTCCCCCCTCTGCAAGTGCTGAAAGGAGAGAGTGCCGTGCCCTCACTGGAAGAGTGAAGAGATAAAGCCACAAACACTGCGTGTGTGAACACACACACACACACACACACACACACACACACGATATTCAACCCTGCTTTCAACACCTTCTATCGAAAGCACCAGGAGTCGTCTCTCTTAAAAAAACATGGGGATGAAACCTAACTCGGCTCCTTGCCCTGTGCAGGCTGGAGCAGTCTTCCTGCCATTGTGGCTGTCATTATTGCCTTGTCTCAAATGGCGGGCCGGCTAATGTCAGTCGTCCTCTGGGGACCTCGGCGTCCCCTCCAGCCCTCCATGACTGAGGAGCAATTTATCTGTCAGCATCCACCAGCACTCCTTCGCTACCTAATCCCTTCTTTCGCCAGGGGCCACGGGCTCCCATGGAGCACGCTCGCAGGCACATTGCTCCCAAATCCATCAAGAGGATGGTAGTCAAAGGCTCGGGGACAAGTGTTTGCGCCGAATAACTGCAATCACCTACTGACAGGAGCAGACAGAACTGTACCACTATTAAGGAGTGAGAGTTTTCGAACAGACTGTCAGAGTGTGCCATAGTGAGAAGTGAGAGACAGCAAAAAGGAGCATAACAAGTACGTGAGTATTCATGCATGAGCATGTACACACGCACGCATGATACAATTAACTGCACAACCATAACAAGGAATAGCAATTACAGGAATCCCGTATCCCAAACCACATCCCTGTGCAGCTCTGAACACTCACACACACTGGCAGAAACTTAGCGGTGCTCCACTTGAATGACAAGTGTCAAACAGTAGTGATACTGGCCTCTGTGCAAGTTAGCAATAGAGATTCCCTTACTCTTCATAATGCAGGCAAAAGTATTATTCTCTTTATTGCTCATTCACTATTGCAACATCAGCATATCCGTGTCCTGTCGCTTGTAGCTTCAGGATGTGACATCACAGGGCCGTTCTCACTCTGACTGGCCACTCTGCCGTTTACTCAACCAGCAAAAGGAGCACAAGCCACTTCCCCATCCCGACCCAGGCCTTCCTCCGCTGTGCGTCAGTAGATCCCAGCCGCAAACACAAAACACAGCAACGCTCCTGTCTGACTGTCTGGTTCGTCTGTGTCTGTGTGTGTGTGTGTGTGTGTGTGTGTGTTTGCCAGTGTCACAATACATGAGTCATGCTGAGCTGCAGGGGTTATAAATAACTTCATAGATGCATGAGAAAATCAGAAACTGTCTTGCACTTCAGAGTATGAAACCAAAAAAATATATATTATGTGTGCAGGCCAGGGAGGCTTTCATGACAACTGAAGATGGTTGTTAGTTGATCATTTTCGGGTCATTTCCAAACCTCATTCTCTCATATACATGCTTATACCATCATTATAGAGCCCCCCCCCCCCCTTTCGCTCTATGGTTGCATAGACCTCTTATTTGGGTGTCTCCTGTGGCCGAGGGAAGGGGCAGACTGGAGACTCCCTGGAACCACAGCTGTCCCCCTCCGGGCTCACGTGCTGAGTTTCGGGTTACAACATGTTTACCTACTCCCGCCACTTCTGCTTTTTTTCCTGGACGTATCAGTGTGCGTGTGTGTGTTTAAATGTGCACATGTGAATAAATATCTGTGTTAGACTGTTAACCCTTTCTGCAACAAGAGAGTCGCACTCTGCAGAAAACCTCCTGGGGGTTTATGTATATTTTTGATGTTACAGCCAATGAAGCAACAGCGTGCTACAACACCCCCACATCGAAGCAACACTATGCAGCACACAGACTCGGCAGACAGTGTCACCCTGACCACAGTGTCAGGGTGTTGTTTGAGGACAGGCATCCTCCGTGCCACTTGCCCCCACGGCACACTGAGGAAACAGGAGAAAAGAGAGACAGAAAGAGAAATAAACAGGAAGAGGAGGCGGGGGGGCGAGGTGGGGGAAGGGCTGTCCTGGTGCAGCAATGTCTTTGGCCTGAGGGCGAGGGTGGTGGTGGGAGGGGGGGCTGGGCTCTAAGTTCTGCATGTGCACAGCCTCTCCAAAACTTTTTTAACTACCATAAATCTTTGTTTAGATCCAAATATTAATTCTTTTTAAAGTGTGTGGATGGTGTTGTTAATGTGCGGACTGCACTTTGTGCCGTGACTTTTAAAAACAAATGCCCCTCTAATCTGACACGCACACATATTAAGACAGACAAACACAACAATGTCTAGTCTGATGGCGGTAGAGTAATGTTTAATCTGTAATCCATCAATTTAAAACTGATTCAAAATAAAAGACGTGTAGGTTGTCTATGTGAGACCTATATAAGCTACTGATATATTGACCCATAATTAACATTAACAATAACTTTCAGATGACAAGTGAGACCCAGCAGTCTCCATTCCACCTAAACAAAAACACATATACCTGAGCATATAGCTCCTGGTAATCCAAGGGGCCACATTGGGTCCAGAATCATTGAAAAAAACAAGAAAAGGTATTTCCTCTACCTTTAAAATTGTTTATGCGTTGTATTTTCTTTCTAAAATGGCATATTTAACAAATTAAATGTCCTCCTTCATAAAAAACTAAACGGTGTGAAATTCACTCTGCAAAGAACCAAGAGTTGTTTATGGTGGTTTCCTCATATAGTTATCAGTATAATCTTAAAGGGACTGCCAGAGACTGTCTGAGCTGAATGAGAGTGTATCTCCCTGGCTTCACTGCCTTTTGTTAACCAGCTCAGCTTGAGTGTCCTATCTCAAGGCATCCAAATATCAGGAAAGTGATGTGTTTGCCTAGTGGCAGTCACAGGTAACAATCTATAAGACACATTTAAAAACTGTCAGTACTATGTACAAACACTTCTACATCAAAACAGCCCGCATGCAACACTTCATGAAGGGCACTAAGGCGAGATTCTGTTTCTGCTCAGGATATTATTGGCCACTTGCACTTGTTTACTGGCATCAGAGTAGAGGTCAAGGTGTCTGTCTTGAGTTTGTACAGTAAGCAGGCTGTATATTTCCTCCTCACCAGTTGTAGGTGTTCCCGGTGAAACTGGTCTCCTATTAGCTGGAGTTTCTGGCCAATGCAGGCCTCCACACTACGGGCCACAGGTTGTCGCCGGGGTTGCTGCATCCCGTTTTGCTCCTCTTCGCTTTCTTGACGCCTTGCTTCCTGATCCCCAACAAGCTCAAAGTGTGCCGGGAAGTGCAATCGAAAACCTGCGTTGCCTGTTGAGTGTCAAGGCTGAGACTTATTATTTTGTCAACAACTCAAGTGTTCAGTATAAAAATGTAAGTACAGCAAGGACACCTGACAGGGTGTTATTCTTTTACTGTGTCTATTACATCTGATGATGCAACAGGCACAAAGACCAGCCAAGTACTGAATGTGTCTTTGACCAATCAGAACACTTGGGTTTAACCACAACTTTCCCAGCTGTATCTTTTTAATCAAACATTGTGAGTCATTTAACACAACAAACTACGTAGTGACACAGATTTGAGGTCAATCGGTTGTCATAGAGCTACTTTGGAATGATTAGTTGTATATGGCACCAATGTAACTTTGCTGTGACAGATTATCAGCTCTCTGTTAAGTTGCTGCTTACGCAGGTGAGCCCTTCTGTCACATCCTTTCAGTCACAATGCCAGTCTGGCGCCTTTTGAATAGCAAAGCAGCTGGGTACACTCCATGCACGCCATAAAAGCCACTGCAATCACGACTATAAGGCGCCAGGGGTGAGATCAGTGTGGCAACATTGTAACCCATTTCTCACAGCAGGTCTCACATTATAGTTTCATGCTTTAGTTTTATAACTCTGGTTATCACGCACGAGGCAATGTTCCTGTTTCTCTTTTGAAACGCGGCACGTCATCAGCCTCACCGTAGAAGAGTTGTCTGGGCTCCTCTGCGACTCCACAGGGCAGCATGCCGTTGTGCGGTGCCAGGGCAGGGCCAGGTGTCTGTGTGCCCCGGTCTTCACACTTTACCTCCCGGAATGTGGTGCGCCAGCAGAGGGGGTCTGGCTCAAACACATCGTCCTCCTCATCGTCCATACGGTGGCACTATAGGATGAGCGGCCTTAAGGTGACAGGACAGAGAAAGACAGGTTACTGCAGTGGCTATATATAGAACATTTGTCTTCCTGTGAGTATATGAATCAAAGGAATCCCAAGGTTCATTCACTAATGACGGTCACTTGGACAAGTCTGCATTAGGCCTGATGAGATGATCTCAGACACATTCATTATACATCCATTCCTCCGCAGCATTCATTATCATTATAGACAACCTGTCTTCCTGATTTATAAAGAGTGCCCTCAAATCAATATAACCACACTGGACAAGTTGGGAAGAGAAAATGAGTAAATGGTCTGCCGTCATTTGTGGCAAGGAGCTCACTGCTTATTTAGACAAATGGCTCTGTTCATCTCAGTGATGAAACCACACAATCCACTGCGGTTAGGAGACTCGGTTGAGCTACATTTACATAAATGGGAGTTTAGCTGACAATGTTAAATGAGAATCTCTTGTCTGCGCTAAGCAGCCCAGAGGACAAGATAACTGTCCCATGATTACTAACTCATAATACTAATGTACGGTACTTTTACAGCCAACAATTACAGGTAACAGTGCACATATAAATATTTGGAATTTACACTGTATGATGACAAGAATAATAAACGTGCATTATTATAAATCATTAAAGCAACTCTACCGCAGTGTGGCAAGAATCTGAAGGAGCTCTTGGGAATCTCTATGCACTACACTCTAACCCTGGATCATATAATGGGTCAAAGAGTTATCAAAACATGGGTGAAATTCAAGTTGCCTCACCAGCTAACCCCCAAGTTACCATCGAGTTGTAATACAGGGTTAGACTACTACCACACTTCCAAATTAGGGTCCACAGCAAAAGGGTAATGACAGTCTTTGAGGAAAATCCTAAACCACTCTCCCTACCCTGGTCTGTCAGCTTGCCAGCTCCCAGAGAAGGAGTTTTCATTTCTTCACCCAACATAAGCAGATTGGCCCGTCTCTAGCATGCCTACTCAAGGTGGCTCTCTGTACTGCTCTACTGCCTTGGTAGTAGTGAGTGTTTGTGTCAGACAGTGGCTCCCCCTGCTGCAAACAACAAAACCCGAACAAAAGGGAAGGAGGGAGAGATGGGGGTGGTGGTGAGGCGGCTCTGTTGTTGACACAGTTTCAATCCAATGGCATCAAGAGCCTGACATAACACCATTTCCATTTATATAACAATATGCACATCAAGTCGTAAAATGACACATGACCTCCTCAAACTCGGAGCGGTGCCAGTCTCCACCATTTTAATCCAAAAATCGAGTTAATAATCCACAGGCTAGGCCGGCGTGTTACAAAAGCACGTCCTAAATCTACATAATGTCAGAAAGCATTGTGTAATGAAAAAGAAAGTAAAGAAAAACACAGCTTTGAAAATAATTGTCTACAGTACACGTCTAAAAATACGTAATTACACGTTTACACGAGTAGGCTAAATAATTATTATTCAAACTGCTGTCAATGCATTTCAATAAAGACTGAAACACGACAGAGACACTTGCCGCAAAAACAGCCGTGGTAGTGTGAAGTCCATTCACCGACTGAACTCTACAAACCGGGAAAGCCGGTATAATTCAAACGGCTGCTGTATGAATGACAGGCTGGCTTACACTAAATACTGTCATATTTGGACTGATTTGAGGTTTCGGGACAGTAATGCACACAACACGCGTCGAAACAAATTAGCTGCAGCTGTTTAAACGACAATAGCGGCCCGTTTGTTTGTTACCTCTTCTCAAGGACGCGGATGTTAGGCTACTTAATGCTAAAGACCGTGCCGACTAGCTGTAAAGTGTACACAACACAACAAGGGCTTTAAAATGTGTGTCTGAGGAACTTACCACAGAGATGGGCTTCGTTGTGACGGTTGTCTTATGCTCAGAAAAAAAAGAAAGGACAACGAGTTCAATATCCAGGCAAGTCAAGTGAGTTTAGTCCACCTCCACGACTACTTCCATTCTGCGAGGAAAACTGCAACAAGCCGATTTCATTTCGCCGACGTCAGCTCCGAACTGACTCCGCCTGCCCGGGCGTGGTGCTGAAAGTTAGTAAATAAACTCTCCTTAAAGACGCGAGTGTTTCTGTCGTCAGACTGTGTGCATCTCCACAGACGCAGAGCCTGTCCCTTTAAGGGCGATTTACATCCGGACGCTGTAACCAATCGTCGAGTTTGTTTTTATCCCGCCTTCTCCACCGCGTATTCAGACACGTGGACGGGAAATTCCCAGTAGCACGGGACTGCTTTAGCACTACCGCGTTGATCATCGATTAGAAACTTCTGAAACTACTGTCAGCAGGAAGCTTTACATGCATCATTACATTAAAGAGAAAATATAAAGGAACACATAAGGCTACAGCGTGTTCAAGGGTGACCTTAATTATCCTCCATCTTTATATTGCACTTAAAGTTTAATTTAGTTTAAATTATAATAATTAATACAAACGTTTATGTCAGGCTACAGCTTGTATTGTCATATAACAATATACTGTATATTCAGTGAATAAATATTAAATATAGAACATTAGTATACACAATACAGCCTATACTATATCTATTTATCTATACATTTTACCATTTTATTACATATAACATTGCCATGTTATATTTCACATCTAATTGCCAGATTTTAAAATGTTTGTACACCCTAGTATGTTCTAGTTAAAGCAACAAACTGTTCACTGAGAAACGGTTTTGACATTTTGTTTATTATAAGTGGAAATTACCTAGATCCTACTGGAAGTGGCCCAGATCTTGATCAGTCTAATTAGGCACCTGTCGCAGGGAACATTTGTGTAGGTTGTTTCTGTTACAAAAAAACAAACAGCATTGACATATATCAGCCTTGACACCATAAGTTAGGTCATCATGGGAGGCTTTATGTCAAGCCATCACAGAAAGTAACAGAAAGTGATTATTAATCTACAGCAGTTCTCACACTCTAGTCTCCATTCAGAAGCCAGGAAAGTTCATGCCCTCCCACCCCATGTATACTATTTAGATGTATAAGTCATTAACAATATTGGGAAAACAACTAATCAACCCCTGCAATGGCTCTATGCCTCTCCTCCTTGGGTGTGTGTGTGTGTGTGTGTTGGGGGGGACCACTGCTATAGGGAGTTTCATATAGAGAAATAGCAACAACAAAAAAAGGTATATTACAAGTATATTAAGTGCTGTAGTATCTAAAAATTGGGAAACACTCTTAAATGGTCTGGCTCTCCACAATATGCTGTCTACTACAGGTGAATAGATTGATCAACAGTCTAGTTAGACCTATTGCAGGTAATTCCCAATGTAACCAGTTAACTATTTGCAGTTCATATATACTAATGTTCCTTTTGTTTTCTAGGTGATTTACAAGCCCATACTGACAGTTAACCATATTGACAGCATGTCCACACTGAACTGATTCTAGTAGGCCTCTTCTAATGGAGGGCAGGGCAGGTGCTAGTGATCTGCCCCCTTCTCCCTGGGCTATCAACGATCAATAAACCCTCGGACAGCTGGAGCTGAGGCCGACCCTCTGCATTCTCTCACAGAGCATCACCCTGCCCCCTACTCCTCTTTCTTTCTCTCTCCCTGTCCCTCAGCTGTGATCATGTCCCACCACTGAGCTGTGTGAGAAGTCACGGCTCCCTGCCTCCTCTGTCCTGTCTGAATTGAATAGACCTCTAGGTTTGTACTTTGACCCACCTGTGGCCTCTCAGAAGAGGTGGGGATGCACTGTGGAAGAGTGGATAGGTTTCCTCGCTAACTGTGATATTGGAAACTTGATCACTTCTTGCATGAGTGACCACTGTAAACAACAGAAGGCGCAAAGATGTGGGAGCATTAGTTGCAGCTTCCTTTTGTGTTCCAGCCTAACAAAGGAGACCCCCCTACCAACCCCCTTGCTTAAGAGACTGTTGAGACACCTGTAATTACTAAAGAGAAAGTCAGGTCATTGTCATAGGAACAGTTTGCACGTTTAAGTGTCCCAGTGCAGAGTAATGTCAGTTGCTAAAATATATAAATATAAAATAAGGAATCAGATAAAAGATTTTATGGTCATTTGTTACTAAGCATTAGACTAGTTCATTATTCAAAAGTCCTGAAATGAAATATTAATGAATAGACCTATGTATAGAGTATTGATGGCAGCACGTATATCTTAAGAAAACAAACCTAAGTTATTCATTAGCATGCATTAGTCTGTGATGTATTTGCATTTGAGAGTAGCTGCAGAAATCATTGAGGCCATAAGGCAGCTCTCAGTGGAACACATAGACAGGCCTCTATAACATAAATAATGAATATGGATAATTTCACTGCAGCTCTTACCACTACCCAGGAACATAAATTATAAATTCAACACACAGTTGATTTAACTTATTGAGCTGTGTCTATCAGTATGTGGATTATGGCTTTATGTTGATGAAAGACATGTCTCAAAGTCTTTTAAGTGCACACACACAAATTCCATTTGTGCACCTTATCCAGACAAAACTCTCACTGAAAATGCAAATAGATTAACAGAATATGGTGCCTGTCAAATATCTGTTAATGTCTCTTTCTCTTCAGCGCTTAACAATATTAACACTGACTTGTGTTTGCATTGTGGAACGCAAGTGTTCATAAATAAGTTCCAGTAGTCGCCTGAGAACCCTGGGAGAGACAAGGCAGGCATCAGTTTCTGTTACATCAGAAAGCTGTTTCTGAAGAGCGATGCATGCACACCAAACACACACTTGCAGAAGAAGCATTCATGCACATACCCGTGCACGCACGAACACACATGGCTGCACAATCACATGCCCTACTTCCTCTGCAACCTCAAAAGCCCACTCTCCCTTTTGATATCTCATTCTCTATATGCATGTGCACACACACACACACACACACACACACACACACACACAAACACACACTGCCTGTCTCCCACCAAAACATTCTCAGCATGTGAATCCTGCCTGGAAACTAAAAAGGAGGGATCTCATTTGCTCCAACTGGACATGTTCCATGGCAACCGCATCCTGACTGTGAGCCAGTTAGATGAGACATGCGTGGCACACTGACCCAATGGCAGAGATCACACTGGAGCAGTGACCTGATAACTGAAGGGGGTCTTGCTTCCCTGCCCTCTCTGGCACTCATCATGTCAGCTTCAGCTAAACTAAGCCCTAAAGACACAGAACGATCTTGTATTTCTGTCTTTCATGTCACTGTAATTCAGCTGGTATTTTTAGGATTTTCGCCTGAATGTTTAACTGGCTTCATTATCAGCTAAGTCAGATCAGGACCAAAGCATATGACAGCATTTGGAGTTGTAAGATTTAATATGCACACACCCATGCATATATCTGTGTAAACCTCCTGTGGGAAAAGTCTTAGGTTTGTTATCATCGTCAAAGTCATCTTTTGTTTTTTTAAACTCAAGTGACCTGGAGAAATTCTTGCAATATCTGACTTTTGCATATTGCATACACTAGCAACATCCCAATAAGGGTTAAAGTAGTTCCCTTTACATGAGTATTAAAATGTGTGTTTACTCCATGTACATAGTGGTAGGTAACAACATTAAGAAGACAAATGGTGAAAGTGTGTCAATTTTTCTGTCTACAACTCCTAAGAAGTCCTTTCCGCTGAAGAGTGATTGAATGATGAAGCAGGCGATGAGAGGTGGAGTGGCGTAATTTTGTTCTTGAACTCAGCCCCCTTTAGAAATTGTGAAGGTGACGCTAGTTATGAGAAGCAATGACACCTGATCTGACCACTGTAACTGAGAGCACAGACACAAACACCCACCTTTGTAAGGGCTGTCTGGTAATCATACATCCTCGTCTGGCTGTAGACTACTGGCCAACCCTCACACTCTCAAAGTGACTCAGACACAAAGGTCTTTGTCATTGTGAGGGATCATCACACACTTGACAAAACCCATTCTCAGAGAAATACAGACATACAGCAAGGTAGCCAAATGTCTTGGGTGTGTAAATATCCAAATGCTGTGCGTTTTAGCATACCCCAGTGAATGAGGTCATCACGTCAGAGTTACTTACTGTAAGGAACCTCCCACTTCTTTGTGTTTCATGTAGTCTAAATGATGACTGAAGACACCATCACTCTGACGATGTTTTTTCAAGATTTCCCTTGCCTGATATATCTTATTCCTCTGCACCATAGACCTCCACTGTTGTTTATTTTGAGTCAATCCCCACATACACTGTCTGCAACAAATACGTGGCTGAAAGTAGTCCCCAACAAATATATTTCCCCCTGTTTGAGTCATGTTTGATAAAATGACCCGAAAGTGCCCAGCTGCTGAATTATTTTGCCTTCAAAATAAAGCCTATATTTGTGATGTTTGCTTTTAAAGATTTACGTCTTCATTAAATGAGATGGTGGCTGATTGCCACAGACAAGATAGGGAAGCTTTAATGTGTTGAGAGATGGACTAACACATTGTTGGTTTTGGTCTTTTCATGAGATTTTTTTGAAATAAGTAATAAATATATAGAACATTGCCAGCCTTATCCTTTAATGATAAAATAAAATAGTGTAATATACGCTATATATA
>JAVQJL010021319.1:0-12059 GCA_036024295.1 Nannoperca obscura | reverse complement strand
TATATATATATATATATATATATATATATATATATATATATATATATATATATATATATATATATATGTTGGCTAAGTATTGAATCCTAAAATGAAAAGAGTGTGTATAGTATTACAGCGACCTAAAAACAATTAATATCACAAACATCTCTTTTAAAAAATTTAATAATACCTTTATCAGTATACCACGTAGTCATGCTACTCTGTGTGGCTATACTTAGTGCTGCTTTGAGATAAATGCTAAGATGCTCACAGCAACAATGTGAACATGTTGATTCTAACCAGGTATAATGTTTACCACATTCAACATTTTAGTTTAGCGTGTTAATATGCATATTGTTTTTGCTGAGGCTGATGGAAATGTCATTAGTTTTGTAGGTATTTGGTCATAAACCAAAGAACTGGACAAATGTACATTTTGGATTATGAATGCCTGTTCCAAATTTCAGGGCATTTAATACAACAGTTGTTGAAATATTTCCGTCTGGAACCTAGTGGTGGACCGACCGATATATATGAATTTTTATATATATTCATTTAAAAAAAGAATAACATGTAGTGTAACAAAAATGAGTTGAGTTTAAGATGAAAAGGGCACTACACCCTTTGCAATGAAACAAGTCAAGCAGTATTATACAGTAACTGATATCCCAGTACACAATGTAGCCTAGAGTCTCTGCCTTTCCAGTGTTGCTGCTGCTGAGTGAGTGTCAGAGGATGTTGCGGCAATAAAGACAGTTATTGCAATAATATAAGCATATTTTGTGTGATGATCATAATGTATCTTATAGATATGTAGTTATATCAGATATGGTCCCATGTGATCTGTTATCTACTGCTACAATATATCAAACAGCTTCATATCTGATTGTCTTCTTCTCACTTTCCCTTCTTCTGCTCCCTCTGTCTATCTCTCTCCTCCAGAGCTGCCTCCTCCGTCACTGACTCTGACTCCCAGCACCAGACAGATCTTCAGAGGCGACAGTTTCACTGTCCAGTGCCCCGTGTCTCAGACTAACTCCTCAGCCTGGATGCTGAGGAAGTTCTCTCCGGGCTGTAGCGTGAAGGACATCTTCTGCATCGACCAGTGTTTACCACTAAGGGGTGCTGTCAGCACAGAGAAGTCTGACGCGTGTGCGTTCATTGCTGACAACAGGACCGGTGGACTGTACTGGTGTCAGAGCAGCAAGGGCCGCAGCAACGCAGTCAGCATCACAGTAAGCTGTGAGTCTTGTGTAACAGCGACGTTAAAGACACTGGGGGAGAAACCACAAAGGAAAGCAGAACTCAGTGTAAACAGACAGCGTGTTGCTTCACGGTGTATCAACAATCACACACTGAGGGTTTAAATGTCTTGGGTGAGTGACTGTATTTAAAAGTGACATAATAATTAAAGGTTAACCATGTCTACTATGTTTGTCCTACAGATGGTCCCATCATCTTGAAGACTCCTGCCCTCCCTGTATTTGAGGGCGATAACGTGGTCTTGTCTTGTCAGTACTGGACAGGCAACCACAGTAAAACCACTTTCTTTAAAAACGGAACAGAAATCAACACTTACACTTCTTCCAGTTCAGACAGAGTAATAAATGTGACTATTGAGAATGTGACACAGGAAGATGAAGGCTTCTACAAGTGTGCATCCCAGGACAGAAAGATTGAGAGTCCAGAGAGCTGGTTATCAGTGAGGCCTGACCGAGGTTAGTCGTGTGGCTTTATTGCATTTGATAATATTCATCATTCTGCTTGGTGTAATATCAGTCAAGGCGTTTTATTGTTTAGGCAACTTCACATCAGCAGATGGGACAGCAGCCTCCAGTTCTGGTAAAACTATTTTGTGTTGTTAAACAATGAATTTACTAGATTTGAATACTCTATAACAATATTTACCTGCTACACAACGATAAAAAACATAAACCTTTCAGCCAAAGGTAACTCGGCTTTAGCACATACTTTAGCACATATATATATATATATATATACATTTGTTATATCTTAAAACAACTCTGTAGATTAGGACTGTCCTTTGCAGAAAAATGCTGAGTGCAAAAACGAAATAAATGAGAATCAAGAGCATAAAAGGGCTGAAGCTGTTTTTATAGCTTTTCAATTGTCCAAAAGGTTGACTAGTTTAGGTTTAATGTGTCTATTTATTCTATAGTAATGAAATCTAAAGAGACAGTTACAAATTGTTTTTGTTTCAGCTGTTTATTGCACTGAGTAACATAACATCAGCACCTATTTATCATATAAATCAGATTGCTGTATGCCATAGTGAAAGATTTATTTGTGTGATTGCAGCTGTTAATGAGAAATGTAGTTCTTCTCATAGTGTAGATTCTAGTACCACTTTGTTAATGTCTGACACTGACACATTTAAACAAATGTAATCTGTTCTCTCTCAACAGGCTCTAAGAAATGGATCATTGTTTCATGTGGGATTTTATTTCTGTTCCTCATTCCTCTGACTGTTTTTCTAGTTTATCACTACAGGTCAGTCACAGTGTTTATTATAAAATCTTCAGCCCACTCTCACTTTCTACTGTACGCTTGTCATGAGACAGATAATATTGGGGCATGAATCGCAAGTCAAACAGACTGTTGAGCAAACGCTTCAGTGATCACATCATATTTGTGTGCAGATACCAGATGTTTAGCACACGTAGCTGTTGGCCAGTTTCCAAAGAGGATCTACCAGCAGTGGAGCTTCCTGCAACCAAGCCGGACGTGACAGAAGTGCAGTGGGACCTGTCTTGGATGGAGATGTCCAATCTGTTGGATAAGCAGTTATATCCCAGCACTTAAAGGATGCCTCTTAACTGAAGCATGTAGGACATACAAAATGGAGTGGAACATGAGGCAGTTCAGTTAGTGCTGCTTCAAACACTAATATGACACAACAAAGAAACTATTTGTAAAAAGTTGGAATATTGAGGAAAATTTGGAAACTGGCCTACAATACTTGTTTTTAACTTTGTATTATGGTTTCATTTCTTCACACATTAAAAGTTGTAAATTGTTTGGGGTTCCACTAACTTAACAACCCTAACAAGATATTTTCTAATTTTGAAAATAAATGACAATCAGCTCAACTAGCTATGACTCACCTGTCCCACTGTTGTGAAATGTGTTCAATATTTATCATGTTAATGTTTTAAACATATGTTTTATGTATTTGATTTGACCTAATAGCTACCCTGACATTTAAAAAAATGTTTAAAATCAATTCTCAGACCTTTATTTAGTTCTTCAAGGGATTTAAATTTACCTTACCTGTCGATCTTCTTGTTATCGATATTCCATTAAATATTGATGTCCCTCTCTCAGGAACAGTTTGAAAACAAGTATAAATTCATCTATTTTGTTATGTGTCTTCAAGACTTAAGTTGTATTGTAAGTTCCTTCTTTTTTATGGTCCTTTAAACTCCTCTTGTTATTTTTGTGTGCTTTGTCTTGTCTGATGCTTATGATTAGACTTGATTTAATTATTTTGTAGATGCTTATATGCCTATATGAAACACAACATCAAATATCAACTCTGTACATATTCTGCATGTACAGAGGCTGACTGAAAGATTTACAATCCACTGGATGCTAATTTAGGCTCTGAATTTAAATGATGCCATTTCTTATAGAAACCTGCAACCATTATGTATCTGTCAGGATAATTACGATGGCATGATGCACTGCATGACTCATGTCTGAATGTATTATATTGTTGTAATTAAGCATGTTACTGTAAAATAAATGCATAACAGTGTATCTTTGGTTTGATTTAATTAATTCTAAAGTGCTACCAAGCATTTTATTTACAGTTTATTGCCTTGAGGGCTGAAAAGGAACCAGAGTTTTTCACTTTTCTTTTCATTATGGTAAGCAGCATATTTGAGATAAAAACAAGTACTCCCTTCTGATAATGTTCTAAATCTTGTCTGTGACAGTGAGCACATTTATTTATGTAAGAGGACTGGAGGGACTCTTCTCATTAGCAGAATAAGTCAGTGTGCAGAGACAAATATGTGCAACAAAGAACTAACACAAGATCATCCAGTGCCATGTAAATAATGCATGACCATACAGTCAGTCTGCCAAAAATCCGATCGGAAAATGTCTTCAGGATTTCAAAAGAATTTGTTGTCTCAGTTCCCAAAGATGTGCTCTGGCACAGAGAGGTGACAGGGCTCTGGTTAGGGCAGAGATTAAAATGAATACAGCAGCCCTTCTGCATAACAAGACAAGCTGAAGAAAAATATGCTGCCCTTTGCAAAAACATCACCAAACAATGAATTTACTAGTGTGGAGTGTTGGCATGCGAACTTGAACTCTGCTGCAAAGGTAACTGTTGTAACTGATATATTGTTTTCTTTACTGTGAGTTCACATGTTTAAACTAGCTCTCTCAGTTCGCACACAGCGCTGGTGTAACTAGTTTGGCCAGATTGTCAGACTGCCTTAGAGATAAGTTTGTGGTTTGCTTTGTTGTTTCACTGCATAAAGGTGAGGCTGTGTGGACTGGTTTTCTCAAAATACATTTACCTAAGGAAGAAAGACTTCATCCACCGACCTCTGCCGAGCCCTCTGGGATCAGCTGATACTAACTCGTCTATGACAGGAACATAAAAAATGAAAAACAGTCTTGGTGAGTTAATCAAGCAGTGATGTTGAAGATAAATGGGTCGCTGTATAGTTTAAACCGCTTTGAGATGCAATGACTTTAAACGTATATACTTTATTTGTAACAAGGACTTAATATGTTGCATGAATAACATCTTTGGTTTTGATTTAATTCATTCTTTTATTATGGTAAGCAGCATATTTGAGATAAAAACAATTACTCCTTTCTGATAATGTTCTAAATCATGTAAGAGGACTAGAGGGACTCTTCTCATTAGCAGTATAAGTCAGTGTGCAGAGACAAGTACGGGCAACAAAGAACTAACATAAGATCATCCAGTGCCATCTAAATTATGGGTAGCTGCATAGTTTAACCCGCTTCGAGATGCAATGACTTTATGCTTATATACTTTATTTGTAACAAGGATGCATGAATAACATGTTCTAAATGCGCTCTTCTTTATATCATTCAAATTATTCATTGCTCTATAGCTCCGTGCAACAAGCCGATCTGTTCTGAGGTGAAATCAGCTAGTTCCAGGGACAGTAAGCAACGTTAGGGTCAAAATACGAAAAGTGGCGGTCTTGGTGATAGGAAAATGTCTGAGACAAAAATATCTGAGGCCGACCTTCAGACAGATTAAAAAACCAGTTAGACCGAATCCTCATTTGCCAGTAAAGAAACATAACACATTTGATTCCCAGCAGGTTTCCTCCTTCCTTAAGGGTAAAACTCCACACCTACAGTTCTCCATTCTTCATCCACATATATTTAAATGAGGTGGACAAAATATAATGAACTCTTTTCGTCAAAATGTAGTTCAATATAATACCATTACAGCCTCCAAACATAGAACTGAATCACCTTAAAAGTAGAATATCTAACACTTCCACATTAAAAAGATCTAAAAACAACTAAACCTATGATATATATTTTGTTGAGTTGTGTACTTACATTTTCCCAAATGTTTCCAACAACGTTGAGAAATCCATAATTTTATTCAAGGTAAGAAGTGTTTCATAAAAACAACAACTTATATAATCCCACACTGCTTCACAACTTCCTCAAACAATGTATTTTGTTATTGCTTTGATGGCGAGAAAATGCGTTTAAAATAAGTAAGATACTTAGTAGCCACAAAAAAGAACATTTTTAAGAAATTAAGCATTTGGTTATTGTGTTGCACTACGTCAAGTACTACTACAAGTCTTTCAATTTTCTCTAGTGACTCACTGTCATCAGTTTCAGGTGCATATTTTCTATCACAAATCACACAGCACAAGTGAGAAAGGAAGGTTCTCAGCTGGTTTTGATCTTATCTCTTCATTTCATTTTGCCTCAAAGTGATATGTTTTGGTTCAGGGTCATTCTAAAAATGTTTCCGTGTTTTGGTTTTGTCACACCTTACTGTTACTCTTCAGACTCCGTCTATCAAAAGAAAGGGATTAATAAAGTCAAAAATAACTCTGCCACAAAATCCCCAAGGAACATCACAAGTAAAAGTTTACCAGAGCATTTGTCTTCTGTAGTCATCTAAAGCAGCAGAGACACTTTGTGTGATAACCCTGTCATTCTGACGATGTTCTTCTCCTCCGTATAAGAAAATCTGCTGACTTCCTTTTATGAAAGTTTCTATGCTAATTTGATTATAACAAAATGCATTATCATCAAACCATGGGAGCTGTTTCACAAAGTCATTTAAAACATTTGGTACATTTGGGACATTTTGGTAAAACTGTCATTGTTTATTTATTCACATCTGGTCCAAAAAGTGACTGAGACTGTCAAGTTTTCCTTTGTCTTCCAGAGGAGGAAAAGAGCATCACCCTGTCGGAGGTCAGGCTCATCTTGACTGGTGGGAGATGGGCTGGCAAGAGCTCATCTGGCAACACCATACTGAGAAAGGAAAGGTTTGAGTGTGGCCGAACCAGAACAGCTCAGGTCGAAGTGAGACATGAAGTGGTTGAGGGCAGGCAGCTCACTGTGGTCGACGCTCCAGGATGGAGCAGCTCCCTCTCCCTCAATGAGATCCCAGAGGGAGAAAAGCAAAGGTTTAAACTCAACTCATCCAAGTGTCTGCCCGGACCAAATGTCTTTCTCCTTATTATTCCCATAGACTTAGCGTTCTCTGTGGAGCAGAGAAGGACCGTGGAGGAGCACATGAAGCTCCTGAAGGAGAGGGTTTGGAGATACACCATGGTGCTGTTCACCTGTGGGGATTTACTCGGGGAGAAGACGATAGAGCAGCACATTGAGAGTGAGGGAGACGCCCTCAAGTGGTTAGTAGGAAGATGCAGGAACAGGTACCACGTGTTTAATAACAAGGACAAGAGTAACTCATCTCAGGTGACACTGCTGCTGAAGAAGATAGATGAGATGGTGTGGCACAACAATCGCACTTACTACGAGGTAGATGAGAACAATGGCACTTATTATGAGGTAGATGAGCAGATGTTATACATCATTAAAGAAAAGCAACGAGAAGTGGCTGAAAGGGCGGAAGAGAGACGGAGGAGGGCCGAGGAACAAAGACAACGAATCCAAACAGTCATTCCAGGTGAATGAGGCAGTAGGTGCACACAAACAAACACTTCCTGCATTATCCACCAATGACAGAAGATCAAAAGGGGATTCATGTAATATATATATATATATATATTCATTAAAATAAGTTAATTTATAAAAAGAATAGATATTTTTTAAATGATTTCGCTTTAAGAGATACAGTTACTGGTGAAGTAATTATGGGAAAATTAAAATATATTCTCTGTTTGCGTTTGCATTTTAACTACCAATTTGCTCCCACATTACTTTTCTTTGACATTTGACTATGGTCAATGTATTGGTGGATTTTATTGATGCATGTTTTCATTGTCCAATTAAATATCAATGGATTTGTTTCTTTATAACCATTTGTCAGGCTCTTAAGTTGTTTGGTAACTTTGGTAAGCTCCTTAACTCATCAAGCTTTATTTTGTCTAACAGAGGAGATTAAAACCATCCCAAAACTCCAGATGATTCTCCTGGGAAGCCGAAGGGTTGGAAAAACTTCAGTACAGAACACCATCTTGGGAATCAAAGTGCAAGAAGATGGAAAAAGAACAGAACACTCGGTGGCCCAGCGGGGTTTTGTAGGTAAAACTGAAATAACTCTTGTTGACACACCAGGTTGGTGGAAAGGCTTCCCTGTGTCTGACACTCCTGAAGTGATCAAAGAGGAAGTGATGCGCAGCATGTTTCTGTGCCCCCCTGGGCCTCACGTCTTTCTGCTGGTGATAGATGCAGATGCATCTTTTAAAGCCAAACACTTCGATGCAGTAAAAACACACATGGAGCTTCTCGGAGAAGCAGTGTGGAGTTACACTACCATCGTTTTCACCAGAGGAGACTGGCTGGGAACACACACCATAGAGGAGTACATCGAATGGGAGGGAGAGGCCATGCAGTCTCTAGTTGAACTATGTGGAAACAGGTATCATGTCATTGATAACAAGAATGCAGATGATGGCGCTCAATTCACAGAGCTGGTGGAGAAAATCACTTGGACTGTGGCTGGAAATGGTTGGGACTATTTTGCCCCAGATGAGAAGATAATTCTGACCATCGAAGAGAAAAGACAAAGAGTGGAAGAAGGAGCAAGACTAAGGCAAAGTCAAGTCGAGGCCAAAAGAAAATCCCTCAGAGGTATGGTTCAGTCATCTATCTTTAGTGTCACAAGAAATTAGTCTGGCATTGTCAGAGCCGTTTCTACAAAACAATACAACAGCACTGCAAAAAATACTAATCAGCTCAAGCTCAGGTTGTCTGAAATCTTGGCAGGCCAATTTTATCAGCCAATTTTAGCTAAACGCTGATATATCAGGACATGAAGTTCATATATGCTGATATATTGTTATCAGATTTTTAGCCATGCTAGCATTTAGATGCAGTATATCTTAACTATCAGATAGACTGTAATGATATTTGGTTCAGATATTCATGTGCATCTCCAAATTGTAATACCTTTGGTGATCACTTAACATTTCATCTAGCGCCATCATCAGGCCACAATATGCACATGTCCAACACTTGGGTTTGTGACCAAATACCTGAAAAACAAAAGCATTTAGCTTCAGCTGTACTCAGGGCTACTGATGTTGCATAATGGTATGAAACCACTACTGTCCTTTAGTACTGTGCGTACAGGATGTGTTGTTCACCCTGCAATGACAGCTGTTTTCTTTTCAGAATCCAGAAATGAATTACAGGAGCTGAGGATAATGATGCTTGGTCAGAAGGCATTTGGAAAGAGCGCAACAGGAAACAACATCCTGCGTAAAGAAGTGTTCGCCACCTGTGAGAACAAGCATTGTCAAGTGGAGGAGGGGGAAGTTGCTGGCAGATTGATCACAGTGATCGACACCCCAGGCTGGTGGAAGGAGCCCTTCCGCTGCACTGAAGAGATAGACAAAGAAATTGTGAGAGTTCTGTCCATGACCCCTTTAGGTGTTCATGCTGTTCTGCTGGTTGTCCCTTTGGACCTGACTTTCACAGAAGCTCAGCAGGTCGACCTGGAGGAACACATGGCCCTCATTGGTGCCAGCATCTGGAAACACGCCATGGTTCTGTTCACATACGGAGACAAACTGGCAGAAAAATGCATAGAGGAGCACATTGAGAGGGAGCACTGCGCTCTACGTTGGTTGGTAGACAAGTGTGAGAACAAATACCATGTTGTTAACAATATGAAGAAACATGATATGAGTCAAGTTACCATGCTGTTTGAGAAGATAGAGGACATGGTGGCAGGGAACAGCGGTCGGCTCTTCTGCCCTGATATGAATGACATCCACATGAGAATGGATGAGAAGTTCAGGAGGAGGCAGGTCAAACATGTGCTGATGCAGCAACTGGCAGAAGAGTACGATAGGAGACAGGTGGAGCTGATGATGAGCTTCAAGGAAACACTTCTCAAGCTACAAGATCCCATCGGGGGAAGCATGACAAGCACTAAATCAAAGTCACTGAGTGAGTATTAAGCTGTGGAAGGGATGATTCATTGGTCTTGTTCCATCATAATATAAATATTCTGTTGTTTTAATCTTTTGTGTTCATGATCAATTGTTAGTTGGTGACATAACCAAAGTCAAAGCCAAAGTTATTGGTCAGAGGAAGAAAAATGGGAAGGAGAAGGAGGAAAACATACATGCAAAAATCAACCAGGAAATTGAAAACCTGGATAAGGACATAATGAGATACACAGATCTTCTTCGGAGCAGCAAAGACTTCTTGCTTCCTGAATGTAAGTTAAAACGGTATTATAATTTCTAGCATTCCCAATTGCAATGAGCTTGAAGTCACAGTCAATTTGTTTTTGTTTCATTTACAGTGAAAGGAGACTACGCAGCATCATCTATCGCTGGGTCTTTGTCAGATGGGAAGAAATCAACCAGCCGCTTCAACAAAGTTCTTCATTGGCTGTCTACGCTTCAGGACAGCACAAATGTAGAGAACCAGCAGACCCTCAGCTTCTCTCAGACGTCAGGATACCAATCTGTGCTTTCACACGACAACTTGGACTTTGACACACAAGCTGATATTCCTGAATGAATAGTCTTAATGGCTTGATGTAATAGAAAATGTGTTTCAGCAATGCCAAATTTGCACTCAGGAAATTATCCATGGTCTAAGAAAAGGGGAGGCCTACGGTAAACATCTTGAAAGAATTAATATCATGTATTAGTAACATCATACAGTGATTGGGAAGCAGCAATGATTAGTACACTGTGTAACAAGTATTGATTCAGTTCTGTGGTAATTTTGGTGGCTGTAGCCAGAAGCGTTCTTATTTTGGGGGACAATATATTAGCTGTCCATATAAACTGCACTAGATTACCTATTGTTTTTAGGTGATTTATATATATCCCTGTCTTCGTGATAATATATTAATTTCAAAATATATAGTCTATGTAATGTACCAAACATGCAATGGACAAATGTGTCTGACTCTGACTTGTATAGAGAATATTTTGCTGTTAAGCAGTTTTATTTTATTTGTCCCAGAAAGTAATTCAAGGTGAAGGAAAGGCACTCTAGAAACAGTCACTGGATTTGTATTCATGTGGAAGCTACAGAATGTCCCCACTGAGATGATAAAATTCAGCACGTAATGTAATGTTTTTTCTCTGTTTTGGAAAGGAAAGATTAAATCTTTGCAATTCAATGTCAGAGTGTACTGGGAATTTTCAAATAACTTAACCAAACAAATGAGGTATGGAGTAAAATGGTTTTGATTACATTTTGAAAAGATAACAGTTGAGTATGTGAGGTAACTTTATTAGATTGGTCCTGCTTATTCTACCAATTATAGAAATAATAAATACTGTTTATGAATGGAACACTATCATCATTGCTCAATTCAACTCTTCATAAATTATCATCATCATAAATAATAAACTGGACAATTACAAAAGATGTGTTTCAGGCGGCTCTTAATTAAAAGGGTTTTTATTTCAAAAAGTCACTGGAGCCTGCAGTTATTATCAAACTTGACTCCCTCTACGTCCTTATGTTGCCTGTATCTGTAATCTGTTAGAAGAGGGTAATGTATGTCCTAAGGATATCAACTTAACCGACAACTAAACAGAAGATTTATGTGGAAGCATCTGTTCATGTCAATGATTTCTTCCTCTTGCAAATCAATACATAAATCATGCATTTCTAAGTTCAGGCCAAGGAACGTTTGTTGCTCTCATTAAAAAGTATATAATTTGGTACAACTTTAAAAAGTTTAGAGTAAAAACTAAAGACTAAAGTTTTGAAAATGGCATGTCTGAACTAGAGTCTAACCGATACTGGACATTTGTGCCGATGCCGATATAGACATTTGAGAGTTATATATTGTCCATTATTTGAGCAGTGATTTTAATTAATAAATTAATGATTTGCATATGTCTGTATGCACCATCTTCCCATAGTTATCAGCGAAGTCAATAAAATATCATATAAATATCATAACAAAGTCAACAAACTGGAAGAAACGTCTCTAGCTTCAACCAGGGCTGGACTGGCCATCTGGCACACATGACATTTTCCCGGTGGGCTCAATGGACCCTTATTATTATTTTTTTTTCTGACCGGCTCATCATGAAACAGGTAGAAGATCGGCCAATTGGTTTAATCCTTAATTGACAGTGTCAGTAACACTGGACTGGACCCATTCACATTTTTCAACCCCTTGTCTTTGGCTCAGTACCACTGCCTTCATTAAACAGCGCAACTGCAAAGGAAGACAGTGGCAATTTCAGTGTGGATGAGACGAAGCGCAAGTAGGGGAGACTGGGGACGGTTGCAACACTTTTTGCATTTCTCACAGTTAATCAGAGACCATTTGGATTAGACGTGCCAACTTTTTATATGTTAAACTTACATCTGTCTACTATTATCCCATACCATTTAAAGACGAG
>JAVQJL010021313.1:0-11898 GCA_036024295.1 Nannoperca obscura | reverse complement strand
TTGATCACTTTTGATCTTTTCACCCCAAAAACATTTGTTTTCAGGATCACCCAGGACTGCTCTGTATGTGACTGTGTTCAAACAGGGTCTCTTAATGGAATGTTCCCACTGAGCTCATTAAATCCCTCAGTGGTGCTCTGGTGTGCGTTTAATAAAGTCATAAACATACGTTTTTATACATACGTTTGTTTCTCTTTCTTTCTTTATCCCTCTTTTGTTTTTGTAGAAATCTCTCGTTCAGGTTTCCAAGAAGGTAGGCAACATCCCCAACGTTAAATATATAACCCCTTGATATATACGTATATTCTCTTCTTCATATATATTTTACATATATATATATATTTCCTCCCCTTTTGGTGTTTCATGCAGCTTTTTGTTGAAATCTTCCTTTGTGCCTTGAGCCTTATCTTTTCTCCTCCTTTTTTTTTTTTCCCTGTTGTTGGTCCCTTTTTTTGAGCCTCCTGGTTTTGAGTGCCGTGTTTTGGCCCATTTTTATTTATTTTATTTTATTTTATTTTATTTTTTACTAACTTCCTCCTCACCCGGTCACCCACTCATGTAACTCACTCACTCCATCGTCATGCGGCACAATAACACCTCGCCCCTCTTCCTCTTTGTCCCTCCATCGTCCCTCCCACCCACCTCTTCCTCATCCTCATCCCCCCCCTTCCATTTGTTTACCAGGTAGAGTGCGTGTGAGCTCGTATCCCCCGTAGCGTCACAGATTTAGGTCGAGTCTTGACTGGACAATAGATCAAAGTGGGGCCCTTCCTGCCCTTAACCCTTTCCCTTTCTTAGCTAGAGACGCAGGTAATATCAGATCTCTTAAAAACAGCTGAGGTAACAGTATATAATGTCATTAGACAGGGTCCCATACTAATTTCTCTAAGCATATGGAGAGAAGAAAAGCACTGGATCATTTCTGTTTTAAGGTATGAGCAGGTGTTTTTCATTTTAGTCTGGGGTAAGAAGACAAAAATGATTGTCCAGGGTAGTTTAATGTTGCTAACCATTGTCCAAGCTAACGCCACTTTCCATTTCACCTCTTTACTTTCATCAGTTTGGTCACTAGAATCAAATTGTCATCAGCCATAGAGACTGGAGTTGTGTTTTTAGTTTTTGGTGTACGTTTCTGATGATCCCACAAGGGGGAGGGATTTGTAATAAGTCCCTGGCTGTAGTTAGTTGTGCACAGAGGTAGAGGGGGAGAGGACCAGGAGGGATGAGGCTGCAGTGTTTCCCAGGCTGCACTCTTTTCTGGAGGCTGCACTCTTCCTTTCTTTCGTTGCTCTGTTCTCTCTCTGGCACTTGCTCTCTAACAGCGGCAGCAACAGAACTGGATGGCTTTGACCTACTGTGGCTGGAAAAGAATTTAATGCTGTGGACACACACACAGATGACATATATGCACTAACACCCCAACATTTACACACACATCTTTTAACCAGGCTCACGTAGATATTGACATCTAGATGTTGAACACAAATGTTGACACATTTTACATTTATATATGTGAACATGCTGAGCACATCAGATTTTACAACCACATTTGTGTCTCTCTCACACACACACACACACACACACACACACACACACACACACACACGCTTTGAGTGTGTTGGCTGCTTTTTACCAGCAGGTAGAGCAATTTTTCTTTAATCTGGACCCTTGCTCCACCTGGTGGTTAGAAGCTGTAATGCTATTATCACTGTCATGATGAACCACCTTTCAGTTCTGTAAAAGTAGCAATGCCTTTGGGCTATTTAAGGATTCTCATAAATCATGAAACAATATATGTAAAAATTGCTTATGTAGATTGTAGTTTCATGTATTTACAGTGCACTTTATGTAGCGGATGGTTCTCACTAACCAGACAAGTGAGAGAGAGTTAGCTTAAAGTAATCATCTTATCCGTACTTTTTCCCGTGATGTCACAGTGCCCTTCCTCTGGAGCCATTTTGCATCCCTTCATATTTAGTGTAATCATACAGAGCATGCAAAACGGCACAAATTACTTAATTTTACATCCTTCACCGATTTATCTCTATTATTTAACAACTCCTTGTGTAACTGTTTCCCACTCCTCCTACTTGTCATATCCCATGTGATATACTTTTATCATGCTTCTGTTGCAGGAGGTATTTTACATGTGTTTTTTTTAATGGGGCAAAACAGGAATGCTGTCTGTTCCCACAACAGAATGAATTTAAGACTGTTAAGAATATATTTGTCACATGACCGTCACTTTCCTGCCACTGTCTGCATGTGTTTTGCTGTTGTCTGTCTTTTGTGTTTGTTTGTTTGTTGTCTGCTTTTCTCTGTTGAGTTTGTTTTGTCGACTGGTCTGCTGGTATGAGAGAGAATATTTGTGTGTATGTTATACGTCTTTATATAGGCTGTAGTTACAACGTTGTTGTCAGGTTGTGTGTGTAGGTCCAGTGTTACTAATAAAGGTTTTAATGCAGTGCTGGGATCATTAATGCTCCTAACCTCCTTTAGCTGCACGACTCGCCCTCACTATGCCGACCATTGTGTTCCAAACCATTCCATCCTGGTCCGAAACGTTCCATTTCACGTTTTGTTCCTAACATTCCATTTTGTGAGGCCCACTGTTGCATTTCTGATCTAAACTGAACCATAACATTTTGAACTTCCTAGTTTTTGTGCAAAGTTTCCATTTCATTTGGACCAGGTCATTTTATAAACCAGTTCCATTTCTGTTCAGGCCATTCTATTCCATCTTTCACTTTCTTCTCATCCATCCTGCAGCTTTTTATAAGATCCAACTTAGCCTAGTTGTTATGTACGTGGTTACTAAGTGGAGTTTTATGAATCACTAAATTCAAATGGGTTGCACCTCACAAACAAGGTCTTATGTCAAGCTTAGTTACAAAATGTTTATACATATTACCTGGCAGGTGTAACTGTGCAGTTAACTGAATTCAGATTCCTCCATGTATACATATATTTGAAGTTATTAAAACGTTTACGCCTTTAAACTTTTTTTTTCTTTCCTTTTTTTTTTGTTACGTTACAACTTGTGGTGCTACAGTGACTTCCTGTTTACACAAGTGATTCCGTGAAGACACTGGTTACATTTTAATGGTGCAACCCAACTTGGTAAATCAAAAAACTAGTTGAAAAAACGTAGGAAGGACATCACGCACAAACTTTGTGATGGATTTATGAATAGATGATGCAACTCTGTCCTCTTCGTCCCTCATCTTTTCAACACATTGAACACCATTGATGTCTCCTCACTGAGGATCTGTGGTAAAGTGGTTACAGAGTGGACTGGCATTGTGGGCTGGGAAGTCCTCGGGTGGCTCTGAATTTAAATTAGAGCTGTTGGAGTGGAAATAAGATATTTGGCATCAATGCTCGATGTGGTTGGATTGGAACATTCAGGCGGGCATGGCGAGCCGCGCAACTGTGTCAAACCAGCTGATTTACTATCTGTGTAAGAGTCCAGTTGTTGCCCCTAGCCCTCAAAAAGACTAAACTTGTGTTGATTTTTCTCGAGGAGTCCGTATGAGGGAGAGGGTCGGGATGAGGGGAGCAGGTGAGATACAGAACAGCCCGGAAACCCCACAAACCCCCAGACTCTACAAAAACCGCCTGCCAATCAGTAGTCTGGAGCCAATCAGTAGATGATCTCTGAGCTTGTTGTGAATGGCTGGGAGAGGGGGGGGCAGAGCCGGGATGTAATTGGTTGGTGATGGTGATAGCAGCTTAACCAATCGGGACGGGCGATTAGCAGTGAATGGTAGCATCCCAGAGAATGAGAGTGCCGGTGTGGAGGTTGACCCGCATGTGTGTGTGTGTGTGGGGGGGGGTCTGAATCAAAGTACCCAAATGTGTGTTTGTGTGCACGCAGACTCGAATGTCACTGTATCACACACTGAATATAATCCACACGTCTTGGTAACCTGAGATGTGCACACACAAACACACACACGGGTACTTAAGGAAATTTTGCTTTTTGTCTTCATTTCCACGACCTTATCATCTCCCTCTTCTCCTCAATTCCTCCTCCCCTCCTTTTTTTGTGTCTCGACTTTTAAAATAATTCTCTCAATTCTCACACTTTTCTTCTTTTTCTCCCCGCTTATCTCGTCCTGCCCTTTCCTGTCTTCATCACACTTCCCTCTACCGTCCCTCGCTTTTTCACTTCGTAACCTGTCCTTTTTTTTTTTTTTTTTTTCTCCTCCTTGTCTCCCTCCACCTCTGTCCTTCTCCTCCACCCTCCCATCCCTCACCCAGGTCAATGCTGAGCAGTACAGTGGACAAGTCAGAGAAGACGTCTGGCGGTGTTCTCTCCTCCTCCTCTAACAACGATGAGAACAACTCGTCACCCGGGTCTGGTAACACCGGTATGTATTTTCTAATCTTGTCCAAATTAGGATCAACGCAACAGTAATGATGTCTTCTCCACTTTACATTATAACACTTTGCACCTCCAACATGCCGAGTTCCTGCTGGGCTTTCTTTTTCTTCAAGATGAGATTTGTCTTCAAATAATAGATAATAAGACTCCGACGTGACACCTCAACTCTCAGAATGCAGCTTCATTCTACAGGTTCATAGTTTGCTCGGCTGCTGCCGCGTCTTTTGTGTCTCTGGGATAATAAGGACCGGCATTTTATCACACAGAGATGACCGCCGAGTGTCTGCATGACAGCAGGAAGATAGAATAATAATCTGATATAATAATAATAAGCAGCACGGCTTTGTTAGTTGATTAATCATGTAGTCAATGAACTGAAAGATTGTAATAAATGGAGTCATTTATCAAGTGTAAACTGCCAAATACTCAGTTTCTAGCTTCTCAGATCTGCATTTGAAACTTTCCTGTTTTATGTCGTAGTAAATGAAATGGCTTTAAAACACAGACAAGCAGCACTTGATTGACTGAAGTCAGTAACTGATAACCTGAAAGCTGCGACTCAGAGTGCACAGATCCTTTCTGCCCAGTACGGACCTTCTTCTGCAGATGTGACGAGTCCACACTTCACTGTTAGTTATTGTGCTCCAGCTGCAAACAGCTGTCCTCAGTGTGAGGCAGCTGTCGAACACGCTTTTACAACCTGGGCCGTGGGCTTGAAAGCCGTTGGCCGTCTGCAGGCAGAGTCTAAACTAAAGGCTTCCATTAATCCTGACTGACTGTTCTTTTGGATTCTTTTAATTGAATTAAATAGAATAATTACACCTTTTGTCATTTACAGTTTGACATAAAACATCCTGGAAACTCCAGTCACTTATTATTCAGACCGTTGTCTTAATGGGGTTTTATATTGGAAGATATTGCAGTCATTGTGTTCAACCTCGTTTTTCATTCTTTGCTCGTTTCTCCACTTTGTCTCATTCTTCTCTCACTTTATTTTATTCTGTCACATTTGTCACTTTCCCTCCATCCGTCATGTAACCCTCTCATCACTTCTATCTGTTATTCCTCCCTCCTCACCCTCTCCCTCCTCCCCCCCGCTCAGGTGGCACCGGCACCCCTCCAGCCATCGGCGGCCAGAAGGAGTCGGCCAAGCCGCGCTCGCTGCGCTTCACCTGGTCCATGAAGACCACGTCATCCATGGAGCCGACGGAGATGATGCGCGAGATCCGCAAGGTGCTCGACTCCAACAGCTGCGAGTACGAGTTGCGCGAGCGCTACATGCTGTTGTGCGTGTCGGGCAACCCGGCCCGCGACGACTTCGTCCAGTGGGAGATGGAGGTGTGCAAGCTGCCGCGGCTCTCCCTCAACGGCGTGCGCTTCAAGCGGATCTCGGGCACGTCCATCGCCTTCAAAAACATTGCCTCAAAGATTGCCAACGAGCTCAAGCTGTGAGTGCGGAGGTGCAGCGAGGGGAGATGAGATTAAAGGTGGAGGTGGGAGGGTGAAGGGGGGTTATAGCGAGGAAGATGATGATGCTGTAAGCGGGGAGGGGACACTGTGGAGGGCAGGAGGTAAGCTAAAGGGGGGGATCACTTTAAAAATAACACGATTGTTATCTGGACAACGGTCTGAAGCAGGGCTATCGGTTCTCTGAGACTAGAAAACGTTTCTTTTCTAGAAGTTTTGTTCCTTAAGTTCCCGATGCTCTGCGATTAGAAACTGAGTTGATTTCTTCTGAGTTGTGAAGTACTTATAGACCGAGGTCTTCTCTCTTCCCTGCTGTTTTTTTTTTTTTTGTCACGTTCTACTTAGACGTTCCACTCTTCTGCATGTCCGATCTGCTCTCTGTTTTTTAAAAGTCACACTTTGATCACTTTGAACACTCCCGTCACTTCTTCCTGCTATTTATTCAGTTTTTCTGCACGGTTCCCCCGCCAGGCCTTTCTGGGTGGGAGGGTGTTCAAAACGGGGGTTGGATGGAGAAAAAAGAGAGCGGAGGAATTGCTGAAAAAAAAAAAAAACTTTGTAGTTTCTCTCTGAATCTCTAGCAAGTGGTGATGATTGACAGGATGTTCGGAGCCTTATTTTGCTGGAAAACAAGGAGTTTTGATTGAATTTGTTCAGATTCTCCTCCGAAAACTGAATGGACTCCCAACTGAGCCAGGATTTTGGTTGCTGAAGCTCACTGTTTCTCTCTCTCTCACACACACACACACACACACACACACCTGCACAAACGCACCTACAAATGGACTTTGGATGGACGAACTCTGCTGTTGTTGGTTAAAGGAGCCTCTACATTCTCCACTTGCCCCAAACCTCCCCTCACACCCCAAAACAATATCTCTCTCTCTCTCTCTCTCTCTCTCTCTCACACACACTCACACTCTCTCCATCTAACTTAGCACAAACACATCCATCTTTTCTGCCACTTCAGTACCGTTTTCTTCCTCATTTTTAATTTTTCAAGTCCGAGGAGGCCAGTTAGACCTTGACGTCATCGATTGTTCGGGCTTCAACCCTTCAAGTCCGAACTTGTTTTTGTTTAGTTTTTTTTATTTTAGTTTCTTCTTCTTTTATGGCTTTTAAAAAGAGTTGTGCACTGGAAAAGAGGGGCATATGGGAACCTGGGGAGGGAAGGACAGTTCCTGGACGGGGTTGTTGATGGATTTTACGTTGCCTTTCTTTATAGAATACAATTTGGGGTTTGTTTTTGTTGTATTATGCTCAAATGATTTATTTGTTAATTTTTTTTTGTTAATGTTGGTATAGCTTCGGTTGGCATCGCGTCTTCATATCCAGAATGTCAAACCTGAACCGACGCATTTCTTGTCCACCTCCCCTTTTATTCCCCCCCATCCCCTCTCTGCTACACGTGTTCCCAAAGAGCAAACACACAAAAAGGTGTCTTTGGAGTATGTAACAAACTGTGTGTGTGTGTGTGTGTGTGTGTGTGTGTGTGTGTGTGTGTGTGTGCGTGAGCGAGCGTATTTTAAAAGATCACTGGACAAAAATCACAAAAAAAGACAGAATCAACAAGAAAGACGACGAATGGTGAATTATTTTCTTCTACTTTTGATTTGATAATATATTTTTTTGTCGTTTTTTGGGGTTGTACAGATTAAAAAAATTTTTTGGGGGGGGGGGTGAACGGTCACGTCGGATCATATCATTGCTGCCTTTTCAGTGTAGTGCACCTTTAACACACACACACTTAACACACAGCTCATAGTGTATTAAACACAACCCCCCCAGTGCAGACAGGAGTATTCGATGTATTTAATGATGTTGATGGTGACGACTGCTGTTCGTTCATCTTTAGCCTTCTTTTTTTTCCTCCATCGGTCTGTTTTTATTTCATCTGTTTTTGTTTTAAAGGCCTTATCGGTCCAGAATGGCTTGAAGCGAAGAGAGTCAGCAGGAAACACTTCTTCATCAAGACGTTCTCGTATCGGAGCACGTTAGCGTTCAAAACCACAAACCAGAAGAAGCCACTTCCTCTCTCTCTTTCTTTCTCTTTCTCTGCTGCGATGCTCCAGTTTGTCGAAGCAGCAGAAGAAAAACAAACACACACACACACACGGGTTAGAGAAAGGGGGCGATGGGGACGCCGCTGGGTCCCGTCAGCTGGTTGTATCTAACTGAACACGTTTTTCTTTCTATCACAATGACACACTGTCGTTTTGTTATTTTTCTGTTTTTAATACGTCGGATTTTTCTTTAAAAGTTGATCATTGTATTAAGGTGCTGGGTATTGGATTCTAATTATTATTCTGGCTGTTGCTGTTATATTATCTCTTTCAGGGTTGATTTTATTTGACATTATTTTGTTTTACATTGCTGTAATTTACATTGATTTTAAATGTGTTTTGAGCAAACTGTAACTGTAGTGGTGGGTTTGGGGTTGAGGGGTGATCAACTCCTGAAAAATGTATTATTTGTTTGTTTTTTTTGTGCAAAGACAAAATGATGAAAAATTACAATGATAGTAATAAAAACAATGATATAATGATAGTCTGCCTCTGAAATCCATTATGTGAAAAGGAAGATAAATGTTAAGTTAAAAAAAATCTACTGTCAGGAAGCTTGTGATCGTCACATGATCGTCCTCGGCAGTGCTTTGCAGTTTTCTGTTTTTAAGATCTCTACTCTTCCCAAGAGTGAGTAAATCGAGGTCTTCTCAGGGGCTCAGCGTGTTTAGATATATATTGTGTTAAATGTCACTTCCCCTCTTCATTTTAATACAGCACTACGCCCGAAAAACCAAAAACAGCTTAACAGCCATAAAAAGAGAACAATTGCTATTTAACTTGTTGCACATGTATTGGTGTCTGTATATTTCGGCATAAGTAACAAGATTGCAGATATGCCAAATGTGTTTGAGGTCATTAAAAACGCTGCTTCTCACATAGTGTGAGCACCAGGTAAATGGCCTTCACTCATATAGCTCTGTATGTCCTGCTCAGTACATAGAACCAGAATTCTTCAAAATAAGAACTCATTTAAGAGCTTCTTATCTAAAGTTTGTTTAAAAAGAAAGAGACTCAGCCCATATATCACAACTGGATTTTTAACCTTTTAAATGTCGATGTCTACCTCAAAATTCCAGCATCAAACTGCCTGCCAGTCATTGTGTTGGTGCTGCAGAATGTGCAACCACGTTCAAGACCCAACGTTTGTGTTCAGAGTCGGCATGAAAATGGTGCAAACGTGCTTCTATTTCACATGGAGTTGGTATTTGAGACAGTTGCTCCTCCACATTAGCAGGAGGGGGCGCTGTGACAATTTCACTGATCTGAATCTCTGGTTTCCTGTGCAGGTGTGAGTCTGAAAATGGAGAAATTACAACTGGGTCACTTTCAGGTGTGCAAGAGTGTTTATGAGGATCAAAGATTTGTTGTATTGCGGGTTTTTTTTTTAATATATATTCGGAGTTGTAATCTCACATTTCTGCCACTACTCGGGGGCAGGAAACGACAGAGTTCTAGCAGTTGATCGCTTGTCTGCTTTATGTGGTTTTACCTGCTGAAGTCTGTATGCACCCCGTCACCTGCCGTCCAGAAAATGGAGCCACAAAACTAAAGTCCTGGTGCAACTTCCCAAACCAACTGACAATGTCTATCAAAAGTGTGATGACGCTGCGGAGCTTTAGAGCCTCCACCTGTGGTGTGCGCTAATGGTTCGGTTTTATTCCTGGTAGGTAGTTTTATAATGTTGGAGTAGATCTGTACTTGTAGTTCCCTCCCTGGTGCAGCAGTAAAGCCGGAAGTGCTCGTGTCCACAGCCCTGCGCAGGAATGTGGGAGCCGCAGGTGGCCGAACCTGTCGGGAGGCAACACATGGTATTTTGACGAGACGTGGCATCTGGGAGCAGATGATCTGCACATGAAGCTCTCAAACAACACTTGGAGGTATACACGAGCTTAATGTTACCGGCTGAACAAACATTTGTCTTGGTCTTTCTCGTGAAAATAGACCCTTAACTCACAGATAACGTTGTGCTTTAACATGTATGACATACATTGTGAGATTTGGTCATTTCTTTATTCTAAAAAAACACAAACAGTTCAGTTTCTACATTGTAAACAACTTCTCACATACAGTAGACAAGCAGTTTTTGGAGGAAGGAACAAATGTTAAAAAATAAAAAAGTCCCGATCAAAGTCAAAGCCGCTTTGATTCCTGCGTGAAACCGAAGGCCTCGAACAAAAGTGGAGAAGCACAGAAGAGTTGAAAGGAAGGTTTATACCTGATCTGCTTGAAAAGGCATCAATACACAGGCGACTAGAGCATGAAGAGGGGGCCAGCAGGAGGTGTTCAAAAGAAAACCACAAACAGGTTAACAAAAGATCATCCAGTCATCTGCGTGTCCGTCCTGTCGCCTGATATCACAAGCTGGAGGAACCGTCAGCTGCACGTCATTAAATAATCCTTCCAGATGCCCTCTGACCTCTCACACCGGCTCCTGGTCACTTCACGTTTGTGATTCTTCTTACATGCTGGGTAACCAAACATTCAGCTGAATCATCGGAACCGGCCAAGAGACGCCCACCTGTCTGTATGGCTCTGTCCACAGCTGACCTACACTGATTAACACGTGTGCTTGTAATGCTACCTTTGTTTCCGGTCTTTGTGCTAAGCTAGGTTAGCTAGCTGTGGTGGCAGCAATCTTCAGCTAAATGATTCCGTCAGCACTTGTTTAAGCTCTTTTCTTGTGTCTACCATGTAGGAAGCAGACCAACAGACTTAACATCTAACTGGAGACATCCGGTGGGACAATAAGCTTTTAAAGCAATAAGACTTTGGCAGAACATTTGAGTTGTCAGTGTAGTCCATCTGTGGGAGGCCAGGACAGCTCAGGTGTCCCCTTCACTTTGTAAACCTTTAAACAAAATCACTCCTACACACATTTCACACCAAGGCTAATGTTTCAGTGGAAACACGTCTCCACAGTAATGGGACATGTACACTGAGCCCGTAGATAAACTAACGGGCAAAAGTCTTGTTGAAATGTGAGACAAAGTCCAGTCGAGTGTTAAACGGCTCTTTGTCTCCTTAGTGCTCAGTCAATCAAAGTACGCACTATCTAAACTACTTACACTAACTGCCTAACTAAGGCTCACTTTGAAAGTCTAGTCAAAAAAAGGGGAAACATCACTCCAGTTAACACTAGTAATACATGGCTGAGAAGAGGGACTTAACATTTCTGAACCAACAGCTTCAACTATTAAACGCCATGAACTCTCAGCACAGCTGAGCTCGGTTACAAAGCTCAGTTTCTTTGCAGAAGTACCTTTAACTCCTCTACGAGGGCCCAAGTTTAAAAGCAAAGCTCAATGGGAAAAGCTGTTTCTGCACATCTGCAGCCACCTGAATGGATTTCTACTCTACGTGACCTCAGGTTTGGCTCGTGGGCGACTCTTCCTCGGACTCTCACCTTTTTGTTCCCTCGTTTATTCGTTAATTGATTTTCCTGAAGGTTGTTTGAATGACTTGACACCTGCCCAGTGCAATCTACAGTATACATGTATATATATTATGTATGTTTATTGTGTGTGTTCAACCACCTCCGCAATCCAGATGTTCAGCAGTTGCCATGGAAACAAGCAGGTGGGTTTTGCTCTTTGTGGCCATGACTTTCTCCAACAGCTTGCAGATCCAGTGTCTTTTTGTTTTGGGTGGGGGTGGGGGTGTAGGTAGTGGTTGTTTTGAGTTCCTAGCTTGTTTGTAGTGTGTGTGTGTGTGTGTTTATGCTAAAGAATGGGGGTATGGAGGTAGGTGTTTGTTAAGACAGTAAGGGGCTTCAGGCCCGGGGGGTTGTTACATTTGAAGAGCTGTGATGTCACCTTAGGGAAATGAGTGTGTTCAGTCGATCACTTCATCATGTGATGTGTAATGGTCCCAGTTACAGGGTTGTGTGTGTGTGTGTGTGTGTGTGTGTGTGTGTGTGTGTGTGTGTGTGTGTGTGTGTGTGTGTGTGTGTGTGTGTGTGTGTGTGTGTGTGTGTGTGTG
>JAVQJL010021307.1:0-39286 GCA_036024295.1 Nannoperca obscura | reverse complement strand
AAAAAACTAGAAGCAAAGACAGTATGAGATGAAGAAGGAGTGTATTGTGTGTGTGTGTGTGTGTGTGTGTGTGTGTGTGTGTGTGTGTGTGTGTGTGTGAGAGAGAGAGAGATAACTAGTTTTAAATGTCATTCCAATTACAGACCCTTCACCTTTTCCCCAGATGACACCTTAATAAACCTCCACTGTGAGCCTCATTAGAGATATCATGAGAATAGCCTTGAAGAGGGCCAGCTATATGTGACTCAATCTCGTAGCAATAATGGTATTGCATCCCATGTTACATAAGTGAGTATACACACACACACACACACACACAAAGTCACACAAAATCTTACATTCGGTTTTAGTCCAAACTAGTTGAAATTGAGTTCCCTGAGATGCTTTTTCAGCAGCGAGTGATTCGGAGCATCAGCAGTGGGTCAAGGTTCATTGTTAACCAACAATTGGCTGCTGTACGGTGCTGCCAAGATACAATAGACAGCAGTTCAAATATAGCCAATCGAATGTTGCCTACATGCTGTATTCTCCAAAGCCAATCAAACCAAAATATGTGAGCCACAACATTTTACTTTGCTGAGCTGCATTAGTTAAGTTGCCAGGCAACAATGCAGTGCAGTGGGTTTGTGCACTCACGTTTCTGTAACCCAATGCATTCTCTGTTTTCACATCAGCTTATTAATATGCGAATATATCATAATAATTACAAAGATCAGCCGATCAGTTTATTAACTGCAGTAGCTGCAGTCGTTTTAAGAGTGATAACTAGAGGTAGGAGCAGTAATACTAGATGGTGCTTCTAATTTCCTTTACATATCGTGTCCTTTCACGACCGTGACACTGAGTCACACTCAGGTGCCCCTGTTGATTACATCTCTGTTTTCTGCTCAAGATGAAAGAGGACCCCATCTCCCTTTATTCTGCCTCATTGGCCAGTGAGCACAAAGGGGCTGCAGCCTGTAGTACAGTGAGAGGATGATTCCTTTAAACCGTAACAGCTGTCAGAATCACAGACAGAGACATTTATTCACTTTGTCTCTTTAGGAAATTGGCTTGCTTGATTCTTGGTCAGCTACTAGAGACTGGTTGGTCTTTTGGCTGGTGGCTAGTTGGTTACGATGGTCGTCAGGTACTAATACATGTCATACGATTCCCTAAAAGGTATAAAAACTAATAAAATAGTGAATGTGAAGGAGTTCTGGAAATCTGTTTTCATGTCAGGTTTTAACAACTTAACCTGTGAGGTAGAGTACAAGGTGACAGAGAGGAGATAAGGTGCTAGTAGAAGCTAAAAGCAACTATCACAGGATAAAATATGTCATGAAATGACATGTAAACAGACACCTGTGCCTCATTTTCCAATGATGTTCATATTTAATTAGGGAGAGATGCTAACAGAGCAGTGTTTGATGCTTTCACACACAATCACGTTCACCAAACATCTTGAGTGTCATATCATAAGGATTAAAAAATTATCAAATATAGAGAGAAACTAGTATCAAGCCAGTGGGTAAACATCGCTATTCATTGTTATTCCAAGGTATATTTCAGTAAAAGCAGCAGGAAAAGAAAATTGACTGGAGGAGCGCTTCAGCATAAGCCTCAAAACAACACATTGTTCCTTTCTGTCATTCAGACTTCAAAGGACGCCATTTAAACCTCACATCAAACATCAATTCTGTCAGAATATGATATTTGCCTTGCCTAGGAGCAGGTCAAGTGAAATAATTGGGACTCTATCCAATTTGAATTGAGAAAATGTCAAATCCTGGCTATATTCTCAAACCCCCTGCACACCTCCACTTGAATAAAATGCTCTACAGTGCATCAATGGTTGCGTTGAATTGAGTAGCCTGTCAAAGAGGCTGTCAATGTACTGTGAACACTTGGGGTTTAGAGCTGACTCATACTGTAACATTACCACTTTTTCTACTCACCTGGTTCACTTTACCACCTGCCCTCCCTGTACTCGTAGGAAAACTGATAAAATATAAAGTGAGGGCTGACAGCTAGTTCTCCAGATAGGCAAAGTTGGGATCTTAAATGAATATTCAAATATAATCACAAAGTTGGCAACAGGAAGGCTAGTCAGTAGAGCTATAAAACATCTTGCTATAATAATAAAGTTGTCAAGCAGAAGAAACCTTCTTATCCAAACTGTAGTTATGTGTGTTGTGACACATACATTAACAATGCCAAACCATTAAATTTAACATTCTCAACGCCTATGTTTAAACATAACAAGAGCTGGAATAATTAGTCAAATAATCAATTTGTTGATCAACAGAAAAGCAATCTGCAACAATTTTGGTAATTCATTAATCATTTGAATTCTAAAATGGGAATATTTGTTGGTTTCTTTCTATGAATGTAAATGTAATGTTTAATAATTAGTGATGCTGGTAATGGTGGGGCTAAGTTTAAATGATTTATATGCTACTGAGTAGCTTTATTAGTTATTTTGTATTTTGTATTAATAATCTGAATCTACAAAGTAACTAAAGCTGTCAAATAAATGTTGTGACATGACAAGTACAATATTTGCCTCCAAAACGTAATGGAGGAGAAATCAAAGGTACCTCAAAATTGTATTTAAGTACAGAACTTGAGTAAATGTTACATTCCAGTACTGATTTTGGATCACAGGTGGGAGATAACGTGCTATATAGTCTGTGACGGACATGTTTCACTACTTTACTGTGAGTGCTCCCCAGCTGGCAGGTGCAGTGATCACCATTTTAAATTTTATTTGCAAACTAGACAAAACTGCTCTTCATTGGTTTGCATTTTGGCCTAGGCCCAGTCTTCAGTGTGTTCATGCCATCCAAACTAATCATCAAATCTCTATTCTCCAAGCTAAGGATTAGAATAGATTAGACTGCTGCACCTTTGAAAAGCTTACTCATAACATAACATAACACTCTCTCTCTCCTAATGCAACATGTTCCTAGCAGACAGGTAGAAATAGAGCTACCTATTTGTATTAGCATACACAGTTTCATTAGATTAAGTTGAATGATGACTGTGGATGAAATCATGAGGGTTTTACTTGAAAGGAAATACTTGAAAGTAATTGGATATGATTATCCAAGTCAGTTATCATCATTTGCCACCTGTACGAGTCTTCGCAGACAACACAGCCAATCAAAAAAAACTCTCATCTCCATGGAAACGTGAGCTTTTGTCTCAGCTGCAATCAGTATTTTAAAGGGGGCCAGTGTCAGTTACTGCCCAATGAATACAACAAACTCATTCATTAAGGCAGCTATGGCCAAGCAGGCAGCCTCATCATAGGATCTATTCTGTGTATGCAGGTCCTGTTTTGTCTGATCTTTAATTTTCAGGTGCATCTGCAACAAAAGCTAACTACTCTGTGGTTGTTTAAACAGGGAGGTGAGTGTAGTCTCTCACTAGGGGGATGTAAGTTATGCATACGCTTTCATATTTAAAGAAAATTTATATTTAAGTGAGCAATGATGTAATGCACTATTATTCTTTTTTTTTTTGTATTAGTGTAGTTTAATTGTGCCTCTCATGGTCACGTGATAACTTCCGTCAGCCCCATGGCAAAATGTTAATGAATCACCTGCCAAGTCTCAATAAGAAATGACACTACTGGCTGAGAAGTCAACACTTCATTTGCTATGAAAATTATGTGCAATGTGGATATGTGTGTTTGACAAGGCATTGCACAGTCAGACGTCCTGCCAGCGTGGATTATAAAGTCAGAGACTGTTAGGGGTTTTCACAGACCATGGTACAAAGTCGTCACCCCTTGTGCTAATGTTTTTAACATTATAAAAGAAAATTTTAAGCAAAATAAGTCAATGCTAGGGACTGTTAGTGTGAAAACTGCAGGCTAGGGACACACTGGGACACGAGAGAGAGCAGCAAAAGGGTGATGAACAGAAAGTGGAGTAGAAAAGAGTAAGAGGGGCAAAAAAGATAGGTGACAATATTCATTGACAATAAATGTTAAGCCTAAAAATGGGAAATAATTTACCAAACCTGTGATATTAGTGGCACATGACTGCAGTTTAATTGAATCCCTATTTCCAGCTACGCTACAGCTCTTTCCTCTGTCACTGTCAAAGGAGGAAATCACAACACCCCTCAGCAATTACTTCTCTTACAGATTCGTATCATGTGTTCATCTTTCTTTTGGTTGTGCTCAAGAGGAACCTATTCATCAAGTCAGTGTGACACGTGTTCATTTGTGACCTAGCATGACACATCCCTTCTGGTACAATCAACTTCTCACAGCCATCATCACAGGGTGAGATTAAAATCTACCCACTACCTACAGAATGGGTGACCGGTGTACAGCAAAAGACCGTTGGCTCAGCGTCTGCAGGTTCATGCCCCTTTCTTTTTCCTCTTTTCATCCACAACTCTTGGATTCTAACAGAACATTGTGGTGCAGTAATTGAGGATGTGGTTTTGATTTTCTTTTGAATTAATCTTACAATCCCTGGTTTTTGTTCCAGTACCCAATACTTCCAAGGTTTAATCAGGTCACTGTTGTTCAGTCCAAAGTTGTGTTTTGCATTTCATTTGCATCATGCCAGTTACATGTTAGACTATTTACATATCTGACTTATTTCTGCAGTCTGCAGATAAGGGCAACTAGTAACGTACTTCCTGCAACAGGGACGTGAACTCTGGATGAAGATGAACTTTTACTTTTTTGTATTTTTATATTACAGTACCATATGAACATGTACTTATTTGTTCAACACCACAAATGTGGATATTGGGACAGACTGTAGTAGTTTAAAGCTATGCTAGCAGCTTGGTGAAATGCTAACGTCAGCATATGAATATGCTCTCAATAACAATTGACAATCATGACAATGATGATGATGTTTAGCAGGTATAATGTTTATCTTGTTCACCACATTAGTGTGTTAGCATGCTAACATTTGCTAATTAGCACGCACAGCTGAGACTGATGGGATGTCGTTAGTTTAGCAGGTCATTGTTTGAAAATTCAGGAGGATTCAGGTGGAAAAAAAAAGTTTAGCAATACTTTTACTGATCTAGAAACACATAATTTTTCTAAAATGGCAGTTTCATTTAAAACATAGTAGACTATACTACAGTACACTATAAAAGACCTCCACTGGTGTACTGTCAATATGACATTCACCGTAGTCTTCCTAATATAATAACCTTTAAAGTCACAGTTCTTATATGCGCTGCTAAAGATATTTGATTCAGACAGTGACTCACTAAACCAGATGAAGATAGAAAGCAGCCACAACATTCCTGCTGTCATCCAAACAAAGATTCTGTTTGTGTCTGGAGTGCTTTCAGATTTGACACATCTTACCTGCCTCTGCTTGAAAAGAGCCAAGTGCAGAATATGTTTTTATTGAATTATAGATTTGTGGTAGGATTAAACAAAAACATTTTTTTCTCTCTTAGTTTAATAAAATTACTGCCTTTTGATTGCAGTTTTGATTTTACCACAGACCAATTCATAATTATGTTTGGCTGAATGGGGAATCCAGGAAATGTCTTGCCAAGCCAATAATCAAAGTAGGTGGTTGACATGAAACAATAGGAGCTCAAATCAATATCAGCATTCTTCCTTGTAGAATACTAACCTTTAAATGTCACTGTCTATATACTAACCAACAAGATTCCCATTGTTTTGCTATGTTGTTTAGGTTTCCGAGAGTATTTCCTCATTGAAAGATGTTGAATCCTTATTAGATTTACACTGCCCATGCAATTGTTTGTCAGAGTCAAGTACAAGTTATAAAGGTCAAGTCAAGTCAGACTATATTATCCCACCAGGGGAAATTTGGTTAGAAAATCATAAAAAACACATAATTTCATAATGCAACAATCACAAGAGCAAACAGTACCAATGTGAGATCACTTTAAATGAATGCAGTGCAAAATACAGCTGAGTACCAAATACATGAAGTGCTTAGGTGCAGAGATCACTTGTGCAAATTCAGGCTACTAATTGCTGTGCAGACAAAATAGACAGAATAGAGCAGGAACTCTATATCTACGGCCTGAAGGTAGGAGCTCAAAATCCCTCTGCGGGTGGTGATCAGGACAGATCAATATGGCCTGGACCTTCCTTAGGACCTTCCCAGAGGTCAGAGAGCTGCGGTTGTTGTCAAACATGGTACCCTAATACTTGAAATTTTCCAAAAGGCCAGTTTCATTCCCGGCGGTTCCAACTTCCTAAAGTGAGTGATGAAGTTCTCAACTACTGGTCCATGACTGAAACAGAATCATCGGCAAACTTTATAATATGTCTGTTCTGGTATTTACTTTGACATCTATTTGTGTAAAGAATATAAAGGAGGGGGACAGGATACATTCTTGAGGGAATAGTTTGGCTAGACTTTGTCTTCAACTCATCTGCTTTTTCTTTGAAATCATATTTTCAGAGAGATTTAGACAGATTTCTCAGATATAACTCATTTAAACTGTCAGCCAGTTGTATATTAGAGTTAAAGCCATCACAAACTCCCTTTCTCCCCTTATCATGGCTTATTAGGTCATTAGTTTCATGCCATTCCAGGCATTGGGTTTTTCCTTCTAACCTCAGCCTCAGTCCTATTCTATTATTAAATTTTTGCTTTCTTGATTTAAGCCCTTAACTCTTTTTTAAATGTCTCTCACCTTTATTTCATCACCTCTATTAAAAGCAGCTTTCCCTTGACATTGTACAAGCTCATTTAATTCTTTAGAGACCCACAGTTTGGTATTTGGAAAAACGTTTACCTTTTTAGTGGGAATTACAGTCTTTACAAAAATCAATATAGCTGTACATGACATAAGTGAGTTTATTAATATCATCTGTGAAGTTAAGGAGCACTGATAAGTCTGTGCACTTGAAACAGCCCTGTAGGGCTAAAAAGCTGTCCTCAGTCCATATCCTAAAATATTTCCACAGCTTCTCCCTTTGCAACACAGTCTTTTATGTGGGTAAAAGGTGGACTACATTATGATCAGACGATCCTATTCCTCCAGCAGACCTTTAAGCCCCTTTGATAGCCTCATAGCACAAATCAAAAGTTTGACATGTGTGACTAATAAAAGCCTGATAAAAGCTTGGCAGGGAGTCCTTTAGATTACACTGGTTACAATCTCCCATTATGATGTTTGGGGAATCAGTAGAAATAAATTTGCGTTTTTGCATCACTTTAAAGTGGCATCAGCAGCTGATTTGGTGTTTGCTCTAGGATGTATGTAAACCACTGAGACAAATATTTGAAGAAATTCCCTCTGGAGGTAGAAAGGCCCTAGCGACACAGACGGCACCTCTATGTTTGCTAGACAAAGTTGTTTTCTGACAGTAATGTTACTGCACCATCTGCGGTTTCTATACAGGGAAACTCCTCGTCCTTGTGAGTTTGCCGTTGCCTGACTGTCACAAACAAGGTTTTAGAGAGGAAGTGAGCAATAATAGTAATCTATATGTTTCATGTTTCTGTATTTAAATCTGTATTATGTCTGTGAATGTCCAACTTCACCTCTATATAATGATCAATTACATTGAGCAGGCTTTGACTGAGGCCATTTCCCTGAGGTCAATTTTGAACATTTTATAGCAGTGTCACTTGTAACAAATCATATAGCAAAAATGCCCTTTTACAGATCCCATTATTGCCGGTGTGGAAGTTGTGCTGTTGTTCCTGTCATCAGAGATCTCACACTCCAATTCACCAGGGCTCATTTGAAAAAAATAAAAACCACATGCCGAAACAATACCGCTAAAAAAAAATGAAACAGAAAGAACTCAGCGGGCACACAGCATCATACAAAATAAAATCAGTGGGACTTGAGTGAATCATACAGCACCACAAAGTGTTATAGTTTTGAGTTTTAGTTCATTGCTCTACAGAAACCCATAAATTATGCTCTTTGATTTATTCTCCGTCATTGCCTGGACGGTGCTCTTGAAGCCTTGAAGCCAGACACAGCCATACAGATCCAGTTAAATCGTATTTATTACATACTTTTTTTTTATTTTTATAAACTTCTTTTAGGGTTATTCAACTCTTTCTTCTTTAATTTTATCTCTGTACATGTGTGCTGTTACCTTCCATGACGTAGACCAGTGAGCCCACGTCGCCTTCCTTGATGATACAGCTGTCCTTTCCATACTCCACAGGGTACATGCAGTCCACGATCTCTTGGATCTGCGACAACTCCAGGTTCTTCATGAAATCATTGTCCAAGATAGCCTCCTTTATCAGATCCTTGGACCTGGAGAAGAGGTGAAATAAAATGAGACCATGACTGTACAAGTACTGACCAAACAAACATGTATTCATTCGGCATTGGTGCTGCCTCATTGTGGAATAAAAGAAACAATTTAGTACAAGATTTTAAATGTATCTCACACACGCCGCAAATACAAACCTTGGCTGAGATCAAATTATTCTCTCAAATCCAGTAAAGGATGTTGACCAGTTCAACGGGCAGGCTTGTTGCTTATTTCTAAGGCAATCAAAGCCTCACTCAAACTGCACAGTACCTTTGCAAAAACCGCATCCTCGTTTCAGAGACATCAAGGTGAAACATTTTTATTCTCTCAAAATGCTGGAACAAGTCATCAAATAGCTAAACCCATGCCTAATGGAAGCAGATTGTTTCCATTCAGGGGTGCACTTGTGAAAGCCAAATCAGCCTCCAGACTGCAGAGTCATTAGGGCATTCAGCAGGTAAGTACGACTATGCTAAGCTAGAAAATGTAAATAACTGTAAAGCTAATGTGCAGCTCGCGTGTACAGTTGAAAGAGCACTTTGTCAGGCAGGTTAAAAAGAAAAGCAGGGCAAATGGAATTAGTCAACATTATGAAAGGGTACATAATCATTTAAATCAAGGAGTACACATGACGTGCTACTGCTGTACCACCGACGGAGGAGAGACATTCGTTCATAAAAGGTGTCCATGTGTTGACAACAGGTGAACAAAGGGCAGAACGCAGAGAGGGTTGAAACCATCAAAGCGAGCGTCAGTCTGATCCTCTCGGACACAAAGAAGTGTCAAGAGGCGGCGGAGAGAAATCCGACCAGATTCTAAACAGTGAGTCAAGATCACTCATTCATCGAAGCGTATTATCACCAGACTCTGAGTTGCTCGTCTGAGCGCTGCGTGGCTGGTTTTGACAGAGTGTCAGCTGGATGAATGAGGTTAATAATATGTATCAAGGTTAATCCAGCAAGGAGTCCCCTCCTACTGTGAGGTCAAGCTTTTATACACTTATTCATAAAAACGAGAAAGCACTATGCCCTGCCAATAGGACTCAAAGGCACTGGTGAACTGCCTTTTGCTTTTTTTGTGCTCTGTGCCCTTTTCAGAAACTGATCACCTGAGGAGCGTGTAGCTAAAAAAGCAAATAACCTGGAAGGCACTTATGAAGCAATGCTCCCACTACACACAGGCCTCTCTGCCCTGCTGCCTGTGCAACGTCCTAAACAAACCACACAGCTACACAAACAAAACTTCAAGTACTAAAACTTCAGCGTCTGCCATGATGCAATATCAGCAGTGATTTATTTACTGAGCGCCGTGCACATGTCTGTGTATTTACAACATTCAACTTTTAAGGTCACGTGAATGCTTCTCCGTTATATCTCGAGACGCATTATCAAATCTGTGCAGAGTCTGTGATGCTCTCTCAGATGAAAAACTGCCAAAACTGTGAGAGATGCCAATCTCCACTGAAAAGCCGCAAACACAGCTGGCACGGAAAAACTAATTTTAAACTCAGCCAGCATCTACAGATTTCAAGTGCATCATTTTTACACCATCAGCAGAATGGTTTGGGTCTGAAATAACATCCTAAAATAGAAATAACGTTATTCTCATTATGCGTGGTTTGCATTCAACAGCCTGATGCATTTTCAATTAGGGTTTCAAGGCCTGTGGATCCCCAGACAGCTCTGCTTTTACTCTCTGACAGCAGGGATACGTGTGGATAAAAGTGAGGAACTAAAATACTAAAGAACAACATTAGCTAGTTGTCTCAATCTATTGGAAAACACAGATTACCTACTTAAGTTATTTAAACAAAGTATTGTACTTGATTTCAGGGCTGTTTCTTACATTTATTTTTTGTATTGAAATGCATACTTATAACCAGCGACAGGTCATAACATTTTCTCCCTTGAAAAGCCATGAAAGTCACTGTACAAAACTTTTTTCAGACAATGTCTTTCACCATCCGTATCATTTGTGGATATATGCCTTTTCGAATATATTTTAGGGAACGTCTTCTTTGTTAGACAATTTACATATATGAGAAAGATGAAAGAGGCTGTGGTAACAAGTAACCAGAATCTCAGGATTTTGATTGATTTGAACCTAACAGAGCAACCAGGTGGTTCCTCAGGAGATATTTTTCATTTTGCCCGTGAGAGTCAAAACAAGTTACTCCTGGAAATTGCAAAGAGAAGCCTGAGGTGTTAAACCAGTTTTTAAAGTCCCACTCATCCATGTTTAGAGGCGCACTGTGCTTCAAACCTTTCTTTCAGCAGAGACAGGACAAGGAGGAGAAGGTGATTTCGATTTATTGTTGACAGCTCTAATGAGGTTTTAGGGAGTCAACCTTAATAAAGATGTGAAGCGCGTTTTTTTCCTGGACTATGATGAGCTTTACTCTGTTACTCAGTGATACTTTAAAATAGGATCCATTTTATGCAAGCAAAACTCTGCATATAATAAACTGAACCAATAGGGACAAATTGGAAATCCATTGTTTTGCTAAGTTAACCTCCATTGTACCTCATTGATCCTGTTTCTGTTACATTTACACACAGGAGATTTCTGGCCTTTTCAACCCTAATCGGGACCCCCCGACTTGAGCCTCTGATGACAACATCCTCCAAACAAACCCTTGTGAAAACATCTGCCTTCCCCCCTTTTATGAGGATGACATATTTGCCTTCATCCACTAGTGAAGATTAGGGCTGAGCAGCCTTCCTTAAAAGGAGAAAATATGCTCTTTTAGGAGGAAAAAAGAAGAGGGGTGGCAGAAAAGTGGGAGAGGCTAACGGAAACAGACAGAGGGAGTGGGGTGGACAGCGTATGTGTAAGGAACGCTCTGTGGGCCTTGTAAAGAAGACAAAGTGGATGAGAATGAAAGAAAAATTTGAACATTTAGCCAAATCCAACAGGCCTTATCGCTAGTCTTGAAAACATAATGGAAATATAATGGAGCTGTTTTTATCCCAAGAGGGCACTTGCGTATTTCATTAAAAAAGGAAAACCTCTCTACTCTCATTTGAGCAATAACAAAGGTTAGCATCACACAAAAACAAAATAACTCTGATTCAAATGAATTGCTCTATATCGAAAGAAAAACGTGAATAGTGCTCAAACCCGCTCATTTGCATTCAACAGTCTGTCTGTTCATCATTATTTTATGTATATCCTTATTATAAGAGAGAAATTGAACAAAAATGTCATTCTCTGCCCGGTGGATAGTGTGAAAAGGTGTGAGACACTTGGCAGAAAATTTAAGCTGCATTTGAGAGGCTTTGGTGGAAGTTTGTTTGTGGCTTTCTCTGTGAGGATTATTACCAGAAATCATGCAGTCGTTCAAAACCTCTTCACACACTCTTCACTTTCAGTGTCAAATCTCAAACTACCCTTTTTCCATTGGATCTGACAGACGATTGCAATGAAACTCTTCATGGGAGAAGAAGACAAAGATGATATTTTAGAGATCTTGTTTTGTTTTGATTTGTTTTTTTGTTTTTTGTTTTTTTTGGGGGGGGGTTGCAAAAGCCTGATAATAAGAAACTTCAACTCAAGGTCTTACTAAAAGCCTCTTTGGGGAAATATTTTAATGGAAATAGGCACAGTAAAAAGCTTTAGGATGAGGATGATTATCATAATGAAATGGTCACTCTATTGTGTTTTCCTCATCTGCTATTCCAAGCCAGTGTCCAGGGTCTCATGCCAGTGAGACAAAGAAAACAGAACGATACACAACAAATGAGTGTGTTTTCTGTGTTTTTACCCATCACACAGCGGACAGGTATAACAAAGACTAATGGTCTTTTTCTGTTCACATAAATAATTCCCTTCATTTTTCAACTTTCTCTGATGAAATTCTTGGAGCTTCGTTTGTTTTCAAGTCGATGGACTAATGAAATTCGTATCTGACGCATCTGATCTCTGCGCAAAGTCTGAAAACAGCAGCATGAGAATAGTGACATGTGCTATAATGGATTTAAAAGTAGATTTGGAAAACGTATTGATTATATTCAATATGTCCACTTTTCAGTGTGCTTGCAGACTGTAGAGTAACTATCCCTCCTGTCCACCATGGGGGTAAGTGTATTGATTTATAATAACACAACCTATAAGTTCAAACCCAACAGCCGGCTGGATTATTTCACAACACGGGGCTATTTTAGTGCAAGCATCATTTTGAAAACCAGACCTCTTGTTGCAGACCAAGTTGAGCATGGAGAGAGGTGCCTGAAGAAAAGACACAGAGAGAGAGAGAGAGAGAGAGAGAGAGAGAGAGAGAGAGAGCGAGAGAGACTGGCGGTAGACAAATCATAAGGTAAACATGCACAGAGAGCCTGTTAAGACTGCCTGTCACAGAATCACAGCTTGTATAAAATAGGCACTGATACATCACACAGAGCTGCCACCACCAGCTCTCCAAACCTATAATTCCCCGTCACTGGATGACATTTCATTTATTTCTAATGTTAGCCTGTGATCAGGCTTATTGATGTTCAGCCGTTTATCACCGGGCTGCTGATAATCTTACTGATAACTGCCACTGCTGACAGTTTCCTGATGTTTTTTTCTTCTCTCAGTGTCATAAATCCTATCACTTTTTCCATATATCCGCTGTGTGTCATTGTGTGTGGTGGTGGTGGTGGGGGTGGGGTGGGGTGGGGGGAGCACCACCTTCATCCATATGTGCTACAGGTGCCGTACCTGCTGCGCCACACGTAACATTTTACGCACAGGAATCAGAAAGGTGGCAACGGGTGAATGAATTCGTACTGACGTGCTACAGCAATGTGCAAACGAATAGTATTCATATTCTCGTTATTAAAAGTGAATATTGTGCGTTTATAATATGAAAACCTACTGTGGGCTTTTGGGGTAGAACGGTAGGGTGACATGGCTAAGATCCTGGATGTCGAAGGCAGTGGGTTCGGCCGAGATAGCCTGCCTCTTCGTCCGCTGCTGCTCGTGCAGCTCGTTCTGCTTGTGGACCTGCTGGGTTGCCGGTTTGATAACGGAGCGATATTTGTCCAGCTCGGTCTGTAGTCTCTGTATAAGCTCGTCTTTCTGGTCGAGCTCCAGCTCCAGTTCGTCGATGAGCGCGTCCCTCTGGCGCAGCTCCTCAATCTTCTCCTGGAGCGCGTACTGGAGGTCGCGCAAGGTGCCCATGTCGTTCTGGCGGCGACGAGCGACTTCCCAATAAGTTTATCGAAAGGTATGCAGCCGAGTCTTTATCCTCTCTCCTCTGCCACGCTGCCCATGAACTTTATCCGGCATGAACAGCTTCGGAGGATGCAGCCCGCGTTTCTCCTGAGGGGGAATCCTCGCCGCTGTCGAGAATTTAAGCGGAGGTATGTTCGATGGTTTCCGCGATCGCCGAGGTGAAAGCGTCTCAACCACAATCGCGCAAAGTTTGCCCTCTCTCTGCCTGCCTGTCTCTCTCTCTCTCTCTCTCTCTCTCTCTCTCTCTCTCTCTCTCTCTCTCTCCCGGCGGTGTGACAGCGGAGGACCGTCCTCCCCGAGTGCGTCAGGCTTCGACCCGGAGAGAGCGCATGGCGAGAAGGGCGCCTACAGGAATCTGTGGCACAGTGCAGTCTGCCACTCCAGAGAGAGAGAGAGAGCCGCGCTCGTCTCACATGAATAATGAACTCGGTGAGAAAGCCACTGCTCGGAGAACCATGTCACCGTACTTCAGCAGCTCGCCTCGAGGCTGCTGAGTTACAAATAGATGAGCACCGGAGCCTTAATGGAAGCTGAAGGTGATGGAAACTTAATGAACCTCAATGTAAAAATAAACATCTCATCTTTCACCCATTGGAGGAAGGAGGCTCTGCTGATTGTAACGTGTTGGACGTGGACAGACGTGCACATATTTCAAACCGTTAAGGTGGAATCCAGTGCTGCGTTTGAACCCATTTTGGTCAATTAATTGATGTTAAAGTGGAAAAGAATGATTCCACTTTTCCCAAAACCATGTATTCATTTTTGTGACAGACTCCAAAGTGGAGCAAGTGAAGGTGCTAAAGGCACAAAAACATTGTCATTTTACAGATTGTCAAACAACAGCAGCAGGAGCAGACGTGAAAATGCCATGGCTACTGAGGCTCACAGTTCTCCACAGCTGCTCCACATTCCTCATCTAATCTTGTGTTGTGTGTGGACTCTGAGCTGCTGGTGTCTGTTCACGTTATCCCAATGAGTCATCTGAAGCTCAGCAAAGAGCATTTGGCCTCATGCGCTCTGGACAAATTCAGAGGAGGATAAACTGCCAAGGACAATCTGATAGGATGAGGAGTCACTGAAGCTACACCAGCAATTACTGCGCTGAGAGGATGGGGCGGAAGGTGTCACGGGCAGACAGTCAGGACATAAGGCGGGTTGAATGAGATTTCTTTGGCTGTAAAGGATGGGTGTTTTTGGTTTGGTGGTAAAAAGCATCTTTTCTCCTAACAGAAAGCATGTAAACAACCCTGGGCAGAGACTGCCGGTCTAATGAAAGAGCACAGCTGCCCTCTTGTGGTGGCTTAAACCATCAGCTCATGCAAACAACAACAAGGTGGCATGCCTCAAGAATGTCCCAACGCTCAATGATCCTATGCTGTATCATTGCACTGGTGGATGACCAAGCAGTGTGTTAAGGAAATATGTAATGGGCAATTAGTTCAATCATTGCAAATACTGACATGTGCAGTAGTCCCATGTGTAGGAACGGAAAACTAATGCACATCAGCAGCTTAGCAAACAATGCTTAACCTTTACAGAGATATACAATAGACTTCTAATGATAAAGCAACTGTGAGGAACACCTGTTCAACAAAAACACAGTCAACTGTCTGATTAATTCATTAAAATAATAGCTTTGTTTGATTGTTTTTCCTCCCAAATGATTTGTTTTGCAGACAAACACTCAAACTTCTAATGAAGCCCAGTCTTTCGCCTCTGAGCTCATTAAAACCTATTTTCTGTGTTCCTATTTTCTTTTATCTCTGTCAAGGCAAGGGCGCAGGGCGGAAAAGCTTGGGCAGCAGCAAAGTTTCCTACATGTCAGGAAACTGCAGCTGCCAGGAGATTTCCATGCTCTCTCCAGTCCCCGTGTTGCATCCCCACATCCTCCCCTCATCAAAAGGCCCTCCCACTGTCCTTCAAAGCACCTCTGCGCTTTAAATTTCACCTCTCTAACCACCCAGCTCAGCCCTTTTCCTATGCAGATCAATAGAAACAGGATCCATTGCTCCATGCTGCGGTAATCCGATGAGGGAGGCAGGCCCCCGGCTGGTGCCACGTCCTGGCTCTAATGGGGGTCACACCGTCTCCGACCCCGCGGCGGCGCAGGTGGACGCCCTCCTGCAGACACCGGTGGCACGGGGGAGCAGTCACGTCGTCTCACCGGTGCTTCTCACAAACGCAAACGGGTTTATTTCCGTTTCACTGCACTTGAAATTAGCCAATTTGCCCACTTATTGCGTCTCGCCAGCTGAAGCATGATCTGACCATTTTCAGAACGAACCCTGGTTCCTACAGAAAGGTTGACCAAAAAGTTGGGTTGTATCCTTGATTACTTTTGTCTTTAATTCAGCTGGTTAGTCGTTATTTTTCAATGAGCCCGGGCCATTCATGACCTCCACGACTCATTCTCAAGTATCTCTGCTCCATGTTTGTTGCCTCAGGACGTTTGTGTACGTTTGAAGGCACAATGAGCGTAAGGGAGGATCTGCCCTGTGTGCAGTTCATTAATGCAAATCAAGACTGGAAATTGTCTAGCCATCTTAATAAAATTAACCCCACTGTCTGTTGCATTAATTGAGCCGGCAGAGTGATTTCTGCTTGTGTGTGCGAAAACTTACTATTCACATTTGCCCTCATGTGAATCTCAAAATCAGGACAACCATACTGTGAGGCTAAAACGGGCACCTGAAGGTGATGAAGGAAGCATATGGTCAAACAAAGCGTTTTCTAATGGAGTATTAAATATCCTCAGACATGCACTTCGGATCCTCAGCGTCCAGCTCCTAAAAGCCAATAATGCATCGCACTTCCTCCCCGTCTGTGTCCCGCGGGACCGCCGTGATGGATCTGATCAATTAGGAGCTCTTTCTGAAGCTCGCCTTGGAGCTGCGTCATCGGCCCGCAAGAATGAAAGTGCTCGTCCATTCATGGCGAACGTCTCCAGCTCCCATTTAGGAAAAAAAAAAGGTAGAAAACAGACAGGAAGAAAAGCGTGGTGGAGACAGGAGACTGAAGGGCCACACAAACGTGTGTGTGTGTGTTAACTATCAATACATACATTCATTTTCAATCACATTTCTGTTGAGACAGAGTTGTGCTTCCTAATAACAGAGTATCGATTCACACCATTCATGGAAAACATTCTGATTCTATAGGAGAGAAGAAAAAAAACACTCAGAAAGATATTTTAAGATGGGACACACAGCTCATGCAACATGGACAATAAAGTACCAAACGAATGCTGAAATCAGTCTTACCAGTCGGACTTGGCATATTTCCGGAACGGCTGCCTCGACAGGTCCTGGTGAGTCTGAGGCTCCGCGGAGATGCCCTGCGCCCTGCGGGTCCTCGGTCCAAGAAGTTGAGCGCTGGGCAGAACAGACTGACATTTGTGCAATTTTCTTTTCAGCTCTTGAATCTCGTCCTCCCGGTCCGCCAGGCGCCTCTCCAAGTCCCGTATCCTCTCCTCCTTCAGCAGCAGGATCTTGGCAAAGTCGTCCTGCAGGTCGCTCATGTTGGAAATCTGCGTTCAACTTTGCCGCGATTCTCCGCGAGAGAGACGCACCGAAAGGATCGACTCCCGGCGAAAACGCACACAATCTCCCTCTGAACGCGCGTGAGGGGCGACGATGCTCCGAGAAGCCCCCACCCCCTCCCTTTCACTGCCCACTTGTTTGTATCGGAAGGAGCGAGCGAAGCGGCGTTTTAGAGCCGGCGAGCGGACGGTTGATGGAGCAGCGCCACGCTACAGTCCGCCGAGCCTCCGGGGAGCCGCTGACGATCCGTCATTGAGAAACCAATTACAGCGGCTCTTCCTCTCCGAGGACGCAGGCAGGCCGTCCAACCGGGCACTAAAAGAGCCGAGGCAACTCTTGTAGTTCACCGCCTCTCACACCACAGAGGAAGCCCAGTGCTGCTGCTGCTGCTGCTGCTGCTGTCAAATGTTTGTTTACCATCTCTCTGCACAATCCCGAGCCCCCTTTGAGCGACAGAAACACCCACATCACCTCCCCGACCCAGCCTATTGCGAAAATCAATTGTCCCGCACAAACGCTCGCTTAGTGGGACAGTGGACTGGGATGTGTATTGTTTTGCAACGGTCACGTTTTATGTATGGAGTAAGCACACATCAGTGAAGTGAATGTAATCTTACCATAGTGGCCTTTATGTATATGGCATTGTGTTCTGGTGATTTGCTCCTGGAGGGTTTCACTTAAGTATTATTCATTTTATATGCATGCTTTTTTTTAATGATGACTGTACCTTTTTTTCCCCTTTTGAACCAATCTAGTCTGAACTCAAACGATAAAACGACAAAAAAAAGTTTGGTTGCAAAAAATAAAAGAACAAAGCGTTGGATATGAATCATCAAATTCAGGCCCTTTGGTATAGAAATCTAGACTTTTTTTAGAAGCATGTCTGATGTGAAAAACAAAGTGGATGATTCATAGTTGCAGAAGATTAAAAAAAAAGTGGCTGTTATTGTATGCATCCAACATAAAGTAAAGTTAATCACACAACAGATCCGGAGTGTGTGATCGCACTGATTAGAGTAATCAGTAATTACATACTTTGGCAACAACAGTGCTCATCACTTTCATCCTCGCTGTGCGGACCGGAGAGAGTTCAGGAACAGATCATCACTTCTCTCTGTGATATTAATCTCCAAACCCAGCCACTCATCTCTATGCACCTTCTTTTTTTTTTCATTCTGCTGCCTAAATCTGTTTCAACTCAATGAATTCATTGAGGGAAAAAAAAGTGTGAGCTTTATGGGCGCTAGGGGGATGTTTCATTAAGATTCTGAGTTAAAAATAGAGCGAATAGATCTTCCCTTTGCTGATGTAGTTCAACATATCTCACCCTTGTCTATTACTTGCCTCCTTATTGTTCCAACAGCCTCTTATTGGGTTACAGATGAACGTGTGTTGTTGGAAAGCGTGGCTGCATAGGTGTATTTGTAGAGTTAATACACATTATTTGACATTTCCTCCCCCCCCCCCCCTTGCACCTGCAGCTCTCCAAAAGCATCCTGGAGGAGAATATTACTGTGATAACCCGCTTAACTCTAATAATAATAATTGCACTTGTCAGGTGAAGACTGCATTGAAACACACACGATCCGCTTCTCTCTGTGAGTGTATTACGTGTTTGGCAGTGATCGTGTGAGCCAGAAAGTGAATGCAATCAGCAAAGACAAGGTGAGGACCGGGGTCTTGCGGTTATCAACGTGGAAAAGAGTGATCGATTAATTATGTATGCGGCAGACACTGTGCCCATTATGACAGTGTCCATGTCCACATAGAATATGGTTGCACTGAAAAAAAAAGCATCCTGTTGATTGGACAAAAAGGTGCAGAATATGCAGAGTTTTTTCATTCATATGTCTTTCATCTTGTTTTATTACCACAATCAATATCCGCCATCAGTGCCTATACACAGTAATTACATCATCACCATGGCTATATCAGTGTCATTGGTCTAAAACGCATATGCGTGTTGCCTCCACACTCGACTATTCCCATGTTTACAGAGAGTGAGTAATGCTGCACTACCAGTTTCAGCTTGTGTTGTCTGAGCACTACATGGGTCATCTCCCTTGGAAGCTGCGGGTTAGGTAATGGACGCCAAGTTAACCTTATGGCACCCAGAGGTGGATGATCTGACTGTTCACGGGCGCCATTGAGCTCATGATTTGCTGAGTGTGGCTGCGCTGGAAGAAAGGCTTCTTTGCTTTGTGTTTCCGAGAGCGTCTCTGGGCAGAGAAAAAAAAGCCGGTGCCCTCTCGTTCGCCTCAGGGACGGATCAGCTTACGGAAGAGGAGAGGGCAGACATTAGTCACTGTTTTCCTGTAATACACTCACACACACACACACACACACACACACACAGAACAAGCAGAGAGAGAGAGAGAGAGAGAGAGAGAGAGAGAGAGAGAGGTATCTTGGGTATACCCAGACATATGCTTGCGCATCATTATCACCCACGCATACACTTGCATGCAAAGATTTATGTAACCATTCACAAAGCTAGAATCCCAGCAGACACACAAACACGATCATGGCAGCATCCCGTATAGAAACATGAGAGGAGATTACTGTAAGTGCAACGGTAAGAGAGGTATGTTGCTGCGTCTCTGGAGAATCCCCCCCCCGAGCCCCTGGTGTCTTTGATACTATCTGACTGTGCTCTGGGTGCCGTCCCAGTGAGACACCACCAGCTGGCCAGCCTGCCTGGGCCTGCCATCCCATGAGAGGTGAGACGAGCACTGGGAGGAGGCGGAAGACAGTGGGAGTGAGACATCATTGGGACGAGGACAGGAGAGATGCTTTAGCCCGGGGGCAATCTATTTCAGAGCCTCTCCGGTCCCGTAAAAATAAAAGCTACAGCAAATCCTGCCCTTTAGCAGCAATATCAATACGCAGACTTCACATCACATCAACGTATAGTCTCGCATTGTAACATGATATCATATCTAGAGCTGTGGATTGATCACTAGACTCACACTGGAGATGGATACAACCAGAGCTCAGGAAATTGACTTAGCAAACAAAATAATGATACTTCCTTCCTGCCTTCCTGCATTAGTACTGTCAAAATCGGATACGTGAGGATAGGGTGTTTTGCAACGTTTTTTGTGCCACCGCTAATGCTGCAATTAACGATTATTTACATTATTGATTCATCTGTCTATGAATCTGTCCGTGAGGATTTTTGGTCAAAGGAAATTACATTTGTGGCATTTTATTTAGGAAGGAGATCAATCATCTTTAAAGCAGCTATAATCATTATTTTTATATCAGGATCACATAACTACTTGTTTGTGAAAAGGAGTTGCTCGTAGTCACAAACCTTCAGACTTTGAACATCTTGTTGTGTTTTTTTGGCCTTTACTTTACTGTTTTGGTTGCTCTCATTAGCATTGTTTCCAGACACAGCTCTGATAAACCCACTGTCACTACCTGTCCAGCACCAACAGCAGACAAAAGTTTGCAACTTAGCAAATTATCTAAATAGAGTGCATCTTAGACTCAAGTGGACAGAAACACGACAACAAGTGTTGCTCCATATCTGTCCTGTAATTAAGTAAATAAGTTCACCATCAGCTAAAAAGGATATATTATGTCAGTGTTGTATTAACTGCACCCAAAAAATTCAGTTAATGCTCGTTTAAGTTGACATAGCACTTCCAGAAATAGCGAACATTTGGTATTTTTAGTTTGCTAAATGGCTTAAATGTATAATCAATTATAAATACAGTTGTCAATATATTTTCTGTCAGTCTACTAATCAGTTAATCCACTAATTGTTTCAGCACTAGACGCTGCTTGAACAGGATGAAGTCTAATGCCAAAAACGGTGCTGTGATCCAGAGACGACATGGCAAAGTGTCCGGTGTTACAGAGAGAAACGTGTCTGTGAGGTGAACAGAGGGTCAGGGGTCACTGGCTGGAATGCTGCACTCACATCATCTTCCAGGTGTGCTGGGCGACGGACATTGTTACTGACCTCAGTAACGTCTACGGTGGCCCTGAGAGCTCAAAGCACAGAAATTAAAACACAAATTGAAAGAAACGCGCCGCAAACACAGACAACGCAAACCAAATTGAAAAAACAGTAGCAATTACAGAAAAATGGATTGAATAAGAAAGATTTAAAGTTTATTTTAGATATAGATCTAAATCTCAGATATTTGCTAGCATCAACGTACTAGCCTCCAAGTAAAAAAGAATTTAAAAAACGCATTTTAGTTTGGTATTGTTGTCACAGTCTTAGTCTGCTGAGGTTTTCTAGTCACGATAAGTAAAGGGCTCTTAGAGTGTTTGCTGCCTGGATAAACAGTGGACACATGGTAACAGGAGAAGAAATACAAACAGACAGACGGAAGTTATCCCTCTGTTCATTTCAACAAATCCACTCCGGGTCACTCCTATATCAGCTAATGTTTCTGGAGCAAAGTAGAAGCTGTGTTATTCTGTGCTGGCCGAAACAGGATTATTTTCTACTCCTCCAATTATTCTCAGGTGTAACAGAGGTGTCTCTTTTCACGCCTGTCCCAAACTGTCTGACACTGTGCCATCAAGGAGAAGCAACAAAATGGCTGTGATGTTGTCATCACAGAAAAACCGACGGTTTACTTTTTTGTTTCCTGCCTGTGTTTATTTCAACCGTGCTGAGGCATGTGATCGTTGCAGTGATTCATCTGAGGAGTTAACTTCAGCAGAATGTAAAGTCGCATGGTGATCTGCCTTTATTCACCCATTTTACAGACACAATTGTGTCTAGTATGTGTTATTTAAGTTAGGTCATCTGGGTCATCAGAGTTTATATTGTCCCTATTTTGCATCATATCTGGTGCCATATCTGTAAATCCTGCACTCCCCACATTATTGATGCCCATCTAGACTAATGGACAAAGCCTGCAATGAATGAAAGGAGACATGTTACGTAAGCTGTGGAGAATCCCTCTCACCTCTCGGGCTGTAAGAAAACAAATAGCCGTCTTTCTTCCCCAGCTGGCTGCAGAGCCGCTGCATTAAAGAAACAAACTCATACAGTGGTAAAGGTGGGATGTAACTGATGGTTCTGTGTGAAATACAATGACCCTGTTGATGTCTCCAGCTTACCTCATGCCTCTCAGCCTCTCACATACATGGACACCCTCTCACTCTGTCCTCCATGTCTGCCTCTCTTCCCTAGTGTTTGTGTCAGTGAAAGCACGTGTTTGAAAAGGTCGTCACCCACGACACATTTGCGCTGAATAACCACCTGAGAGGATGATTTGCTTTGACTTTTTCTTGGAGCTCGAAACATCTGTTGCAAAGCGCGGCAGTCCGTCTCCAGTGAAGCCTCCTTTTCTTGCGTAATAAGCTGTAAACACACCTGAGTGATGAGTCACATCAGTGGAGAGCTGGGACCTACTAGCGTGTCGTTATCGGGCTGTTAGCAAGGAATGCGTTTAATGGAAGCTGGTTTAAGAGAGCACGTTCCTCCCCCGGTGTAAACCATACCATATGGAGGCTATATGCCAGGCTTCAGGCCAAATCATTGTTGTCTTCCCCTGCGAGGGTCAGGGGATAAATCTAGGGCTGCATGCACAAAGCGTTCACTGACAATGAGTAGACTCTGCTGGTAAAAGTCTCACATTTAGGATGTTTTCTCTTTACCCAACCTGAAAGTCTTCTCATTATAAGCTTTTGTCAGTTGAATGTCAAAGTCAAATATCTTGTTTATCATCACTGATCACTCGGGGTGGTGCAAGTCCTGCCCAAACGGTGCATCTACATTGAAGTGTATAGGAACTACTCCCCCACAATGTCTACGTTTAGTGTAATTGGACATCTCTACAGTTTGGCATAGTCTCATAATAAAAAAAATGTGTGTTCAGTTGAAATACAAAAGATTTTTGTTAGTGCCCAAAAGAAAAGGGATGTTTTTTCTTATAAATGAGATTGTTGTAAAGCTTTTACAAGGCACTCTAGCCCATAATTCCAGTGGATGTCTGTTATGAGAGGTGGAAAATGTTTTATGTAGCTTAGATGACATTTAATGTAACTTATAGTTTAAATAACAAGAAGCTGGGATGAGACAAATGTTTTCCAAAAGTTAAATGTCAGGAGGTTTATGGTTGATCTCATTCATTTTCCCACTCAACAAAATTAATAGTCAGTAAAAGTAATTTTTATGAAAATAAAAGCTTTAAAATGAAAAATGTGTAGAGGGCTTCACAAACCAAAGTAGGAGTAGAACAATACAATAACAAACACACAGACCACAGGGAGATGGAACAATAATGAGAACAGAAAATAAATGGTACAAATAAAAATATAAATAAAAACAGAATTTAACAACAAGCAACCAATGAGGAAATGCAGGCTTATTAATAAATTAGTTTTCTAAGTTATGTAAGTTTTTAATTGGTTAGGTGAATTTCTTCTGGGAGGTTTCTTCCAAAAAAAAAAACATGTTCAACAAGATGTTCAACAGCTCTAGTAATAAAGGATTTCCTAAAGGGGGCAACAATTACACTAAATGGTCAAAGTCTCAAAACATTTCCACACTGATTAATGAAAATATTACACCATCAATGTGGACAGCTTTCAAAACAGCACTTGGACACATAAACGTTGAATTGTGTGCATTATGAATGAGGCGGGCTAAGATTCTGACCAATGGCAGAGTCTGAAAGAGAGCATCGTACCTCTTCAGGGAGATAAAAGGTTTTGTCTGCTCCTATAGCTTCGTGATCCTCAGAAAACGTTCCTGAATCACTTCAAAGCGCTCCGAGCTCTCAGAGGGTATTCTCCGAATATTTATTAATCCAACCCTGACCTGAGCTTTAAAGTAGGCGTCTCCTCTTATTACAAGAGGACTGCATCATTAGCTGTTAATAGTTCCCTGTGTTGTTTTTTTGGATTAGTGGAGAACGCAAATTTATAGGTAGCTACAATGGTGGAGGAAGGAAAAAGTAGCAATAACACACTATAGAAATACTCCATTACATTAAGTTAATTAATTAATTAACGTCCTTCAATGAAAATGTTACTAAAGTAAAATTGTGTGTTATTAGAAATGTCCTTAAAGTATCAAAGGTAAAAGTTCTCAATGCACAAAAATGGCCCCTGTGAGTGTTATACTATTATATGGTTAGATTATTCTTACTGATGTATTCACATGTAGGCAGCATTTATGGTTGTGGTTAAGGTGGAGCTACTTTTGAACAATTTTAAATAGGGTTGCAAATAATGATTGATATTGATTTTTAACTACTGATTGTTTTCTTGATTAATTGCTCGGATGTGGAACGTAAATAAATAGCGAGAAATGCCCATCACAATACCCGAGAGCACAAAGTGACACCTTCTAATTGCTTGGTTTTTTTCCAATCAAAAGTCCACACCACAAAATGATATTGTTTTCCTGTAATTTAAGTTAAGGAACAGCAGAAAACGCTCATTTTAAGAACCATGAAATGTTCAGAATTTGGCATGAAAAAATGAATTAAACGAGAAATGAAAACAGCTGCTGATTCATTTTCTGTTGATTAACTAGTCGTTTCAGCTGTAATTTTACAGATAGTTCAATGTATAATAATGCATCATATATCATAATTTATAAGCTCATCGTGTAATCTGTAAGGTAACTACAGATGTCTAGTAGACAAAAAAATGCAATATTTCCGTCTGAATTTTAGTGGACTAGAAGTATGAAGGGTGATTGAATGGAAATAGTAAGGTACAAGTACCTAAAATGTGTGCTTATTTGCAGCACTTGAGAAAATGCTCTGAGTTTCATTCCGCCACTGGGAAGCTAGAAGACAGCAGCGCATGTGAGCTATAGAAGTCTAAAAACACAGCTACTGTTGGACCCCTGAATTCCTTTGGCACATGCCTATCTCTGCAGGGTTCCCAGCAAACTAAGCGAGTTTTGCACAACCTATGGAGGGACGAGTCATGACGGAGGCTGGTCCGAGCGTCTGGAGCGAGCTCAGACAACAGTGCCACAGCACGCCTTCACCTCAGCAAGCTCATAAAAGTCTGCTCAGTTAAACATAGACACAGAGGGATAGCAATAAATCAGTAGGAGACCCCCAGGGCCCGACGAAAAAGGTCCTCAGATGGTGTAGCTTAGCTTGCTGCCATTAAGATGATCCTCCGCCTGTCACTGAGCTAAACCCCGCTCGTGGTGTGTACTGTGACCTAAAGACCTGGCTGTATAGTATCTTTGCTTTGCAGTTGAATGTTCTGAAGCCTGTTATGGTGCTTTAATGTTGTAAACAATGACTTCACACTTTTGATATACTAATAGTAGCAGCATTAGCTCGTCTGCAGTCACAGTTGATCCTGGCTGCTTTGCACCCAAAGGGCCTCCACATTCCTGGCTCAGCTGGACATTCAACAGGCCACCACCTGCAGCATGTCAACAAACTACACAAGGTTAACAATCCCCCTCCTCACTGTGAAACCATTTACCGTCACCCAACTGGAAGGCGCTGTAAAAATAGTGTCTGAAAGTACTTACAGGGCCTCTTAGGGAACGCTGTCCAGTAATAACTGAAGAATAGAAACAACACAGGCAAAGAGTAATTGAAAATGTAAACAAGAGAAGAAACATAATTTTAAGATTTACAGCAACACACAAAAAAACGTAGCTGAGATTATATTGTATTCACAGTAAAGAGATGACACCAAAGATCCAGAGATGCTGAGGAAAAAGATGATACAGTTAAAGCTCAAAACAAAAGGCTGACGTCTTTGACTGACATGTGACTGTGCGTGCTAACAGTGGGGGAAGGAGAGACACGGTGTCTTGTATCAGCTGTCACTTCTGAGCCTGTGGTGGGAAAATGTGTAGAAAATGCCCACACTCTACCTCTCAGTCACATCCACATGCTGAAATCCCGTCTACCACCTTGATAAAAACCACATTAGAACATCTTTTGTTTTCCTCCAATCGCTTTGTCTATTTCTTATTGTTGCGTGTCAGCGTGGGGCCATTAAGAGTGCTTTGCCAATTCATCCTGTTGAAAAGATTGAGTGACTGTGATAAAAAAAGCATCATTAATTTTCTTTGGCAGCTGAAGGCTCCAATCTGCTTTGATGTCTGATTCAAGAAACCATCCATCAGCAAGAAGGAGCTGGCTCACTGTGGACTACGTGATCCATGTAATGTCCATATTTGCATAACAAATAGAAGACTGATTGATATTAGTAGAGATTGAGATCTCATCTGCGGCTCCTTTTGCGTTGTTGCTGATTTGCAGTTCGTTGCCGTTGCCTAGTTGCCAGCGATGTCCTCGTCCTTTCCAATCGACATCACGTGGCGCCAGAGGAGCTCACCCAGAATAACTGGACAGGCCTCCAGAGGAGACTCTGCCGTGATATCTTGGATATCACGGCAGAGTGTTAGAGTGAGAGATATTAACAGAAACAGAGAGATGCTCTTCATAGATGCTTGGATGAATTTGCGACCATATTACATAACAGTGTGTACTCACCCTGCATTTAGTCAAGAGGGACCCTCATGACTTTGTAAATGCAGTATTAAAAAAATCTGACCATGCTTTCTGGATGAGAGCACATCGCTGCTTGCCGTTGTGGAAAATAAAACAACTGGTGGAAGACTCAGCCTGAAGGAGTGCTCGGAGATGTCTGGTTTGAAGTCAGCGTTCTCTAAGAGGCCCTGAGAAACACTTCACGTCTTCATGTTCCAGGCATGATCATTCTTCATTCACGTGTGCCGCAGCAAATTCGTCATGCAGGTCTCCCATTGTGGAAATTCTTTGACCTCGTACATGCTCATCAAGACAAACTGCATCACTCAGTGGACATGCTTATCTTCCTGTATAGATCTAGACGTTTATATTGCTTCTTATCTGATCTCCACTTTTGTAACACAAACTCCTTTTCCACTTTTTGTATAGCAGAGCAAAAGGTAATGTTCCCACGGGCAAAAAAAGGCACAGTGGACTTGAGAGGATCAAGTAAATAAATCAGCTTTTCAAAAATACATTAAGGATGAAACAGAGCCTGAATCTGATTCTACACGCTCTACTCTTGAGTCAAAGTCTCAGACTTCTATATTCACAACAGAAATCCTAGAGATTGTTTGATGGGTTAAGATCTCTTCAGGCACGTGATTTGGTGCTCTGCAGAACTACAGAGGAGCATTTTGCTCAAGGACGCTTCTTGCAGGTTGTGTGCTCTCTGGCTTTTACAGCCTCAGCACTCTCTATATATGGTCATTAATTTGTCGCTGTTTGTGTTGTAACTTACTGAACCAATATGTCCCATGCAGTGTTACATAAGACCTTGTAGAGTCTGACATTTCCCAGTTTCCCCATCTGCTGACCAAAGCTTTGTTCTTCTTTCATAGCATCCAAATGCCATCCCAGAGCTAAAAATTCCCAATGACATCTTGGATCAAAAGCAGCTTTCTGTCTCTGTGGCTTTTTTTTAAGGAGTTTGGTATTTGAAAACGATGCACATGTAGCAGTTAGTCAGACAGCGGGGCTCGATACAAAGGATGAGAATAAAGCGATTGCCTAGAATCTTCATCAGTGCTACTCACCAGCCCACTGAGAATCATCAAAGGAGGAGAAAACAGGAGCAGGGAGGCTTGCTTTCAGTCGACGGTGCAGTTGGCTGCCATTTTTTGAAATCATTCTGTATTGATTGATTGCTTGCTGAATGGCCTTTCAAAGCCCGTTCAGGTCCGGATTTTCTGGATTTAAACACATAAACTTTTCATTGTGGGCTTTAAAGGAAGTTTTGTAAGAAGTTTTTAGTTTCCTTAGTTCTTAGTTTCCTGTGATGACTTAAGAGCCATGTGCTGTAGGTACAAGGTCATGCAATAAATTGTCATTTTGTTTTTGTTTTGTATTGTTCATGTGTGAGTTTAGGTGACAGGACTTGACCCCACAGCTGGACGATACCAGCACACACACTGCTGCTGTGGTTGCCATGAGCAACACACATAAGTGTGGTCTCTACCAACCTGAAGCCCAGGACGCCGTGGATTGATATATCAAGAGACTTGGCCTTTAACCCATCAATAACCAGCGACATCTGCATTATTTCACAAATATTTACTGAAGATCAGGCTATATATTGAAACTACTCTAATCAATATTTTTAGATCAAATGAGAATGTCAACCTTTCAACCAGATAGGGCAGTCAAACGTTGCTTTTCAACCTGGTGCTAAGTTAATCTTTAAAGTCAAGCACATATTAGTATAGACACTGAAATAGAAGGACAAACTAAATCCACATTACCGTGATCAATAGATGTCAGCAAAGCCACAGTTCAGCACTGGAGTGGTCTCTATCTAAATGACACTTGGACAACCAGGATCTGACAGGAATCCCTCAGCACAAATAAATAAAGAGCCGGAATCAAAGTCCGGCCTTCCAGGTAGAGTGGTGAGATTGCTGAGGACATCTTCTGTTTGTTCGGTGTGCTGCTGTGCCAGCACTGGTGGCGAGGACTGTGGACAGATGGCACAGAAACTGTTCCATCAGTCATGAGAGTGTTCCCTCGGTTGGCATGAGATGACTTTTGACTTGTTACATCACACAGTATGTCACTCTCTGAAAACGTTCCAGCTCGGACAGGGACACTGTCCAAACCTTGTAACATTATGGAAGAAGGTAGAGGAAGCAAAAAGTCACATACTGTATCCCAACTTAACGGCACAGTCTGAACGGGTGTTTGAGTTTCAGTCTGACGTTCTCAGAGCGTGACACGGCCCCCAGGGGTGACCTCAGCCACTGAGAATCACCACCATGTCATGTTGGCTGTTATGACTGTCAGTTACTGAGTCACCTCTCCAGTGGTAGACTGCAATGCAATTTCAAGTGGTTAGATGCTGTAGGGAGTGTTGGCCAAACTGACAGAGCGTGGCGAGATGAGTAAGCTCTGAAGGGAGGATAAACTTGAGTGGTTAGCGGGAGTGGGGGGGGGGGGGGCTCTTCAGATGTGTGTTGAGGGGTCGGCTTTACATCTCACCGGTCCCGATAATGGGAATAATGAAAATAACTACCGTCATTACAACCGTCGCCCTCTTCTGCAGCAGCAGACACATTCATTCTGGGCCTGGAGTGTTTCAATGATATCAAGTCTCTTGGAAGGACGCTTTGAATGAAAATCTCTAGGCGTAAAAGTTACGTTTCTCTAATGACCTTGCCGTATCTCAAAAGTAAAGTAAATAGTAACGAGATATGAAATCTTATCTTGATGCTTTTGAATGCTGCTATTTTTGCCTGCACCAAAGTTAACCAAAACAGCACAGCACTTCAAGCAGGTATAATCACCATTTTGAAGTGAATTATCACCTTAAACTGCAGCTTCCCTTGGCTTTACAGAGCTTTATAGTGAGTTCCAGCTCATTGTTTAATTGTCCAACTTTAATGTTTTGGTTCTTCAGAGCAAAAAAGCTCCGAAACCCCAGTGTACACGACCTGCTTAGCACCAAACAGCAGACAGACACATTTAGAGACTAGCTGGTGAACATAGTGGAGCATTTAGGAGAGTCAGATATTTCCCTCAGGAGTTGGTAGAGAATAAAAAAACAGAGCTGAAAGGTGAAGAGTGAATATTAAACTAAATGAGTGATTATGCTAGGTTCGTAAATAGGAAACGGTTTTGTTAAGAATTTCATCACATCAACTCAGAAGGTGATGATGTTCACAACTTGTTTTCACTGCCTCTGAGTGGCCAAAAAAAGCAACACGCAACATTCATTCATGCACTGCAAAAACACTCCACAGCACAAGAAAAATGATTGAAAACACAGGGAGACGTGGGGAGGAATTCATGTTATAATTGATCATTTATTAATCTTTACAAGACATCAAACAATCAGTGGACTTCATGCTTGAAAAATGTGTGTCCATTAACCAACACCAGTACAAACACCGGATGGGATGGGGACTACCGCCCAGAACATGATTGTATACAACATGGCAGTTTTATTACCCAAATCCCTCTTTCTCATACCAGCCACTTTCAGAGCCATCCATTAATAGACAAAACTCCATTTGCACTCCAACAACATTATCTCCACAGACTAAGTATGGTATTATGGTGAAAGACCGCAGCACTACTGAGAATAGAATAGAATTTGCTTGTGAACCCATGAATCAGCCCTTTGTTTCTCTTGGCTTCGTGGCCTTAAGGGGGTTACTTTATAGCAGCAGACAGTGTATTGTGATGCAGACATTTAACTGCAAAAATAAGGTTTGTATTTTCACATAAGAAGGCACACTCAGTAGAAATTATCTTCTTTAGGAAAATGATTGATGGACAGCGGCGCGTAGAGAGTGGACAGACTGGAAAACAGGCTGCTGCAGCGTGGACAAAGCCAGAGCAAAGTCTGCGTTTTTACACGCACACACATTATTCATGTTGTCAAATCATTTCCACAATACGATTTGAATAATACCCAACTACTTTAATTACCTGATTCAAAAGCAAATGCAACACACAAAGCATTTTCCCACCCCAAACCCTAACATCCAATGCAAGATGACAGTAATTTAGAACACAGTCTGTTTTCCGTCTACTGCACACCTGCATAGTTAAAATACTTTCAGCCACATTGAGCTGCAAACTATCTTGAGAGCATCACTTTGGCCTATTCAATGAAGTCAGCCAAAACTAGAAGATGTTTAGAGCACAGACTCACTCCTCCCTCTCCCTCGTTTCACTGTGTACACTAGTAGTGTGTGGGAGTTCGGCTTGGCTGGCCAGCGCAGTCTCTCCAGGGTGCCAGCAAATTCTCCAGCTGGTCGAGGAGCCAGCTCAAAGTAAATGTCCCTTTTTTCATCCAAGGAATTGTGAGGACCTCTTGCTCTTTTAGCAGTATACAGAAAGCTCCCATGAAACTTTGTTTTATTTGGATCTCGTATCACTAGAGGCTGCTTCCATAATAATCAGCCCTTTAATAATTTGCAAGATAAAATATTTTTGGACACGTTTACGTTAGACCTTCGAGAATACAATTCACAATTTCATTCCTTGAGTGAAATTGGTTGAAAGTCTGTAGCTAACTTTAAATATTGGCCGGTCCATAAATCCTATTTTCTTAATCGGCTTCTTACTGAGGGATCGGGTCCAATTTTGGTTGTTTCACACAAGAGATTTTCTGTATTTTAGTTTTCTTTGCACTCTTCTCACTGGGAATCAGTTGGGAAGAGGTGATGTCACAATGATTAGGATTTAACAACATTTGAATCAGTGTGATGTGGGGTTGTTGGCTTATGTTGCTAGGCAACAGTCTATTAAATTTGATCAAAACACACCCACATAGCCCAGATGTGCTGAGTTTTTTAAGTATTAAATGGATAATAAATAATACCTAGCAATGTCTTTTTCAAAACTGTTATTCATTTAGTAATGAATATTCAACAATACAGGCAAATACTTATTATAAACCATGCTGTGAATTAGATTAGATTGTAACAGTGGCAACATAGCCCTAGAAAACATGTGTAAGTGTTTGTAAGTGTCATGTTTATTCAAAAACCTCATGCTCAGCAGTTTATATTAACAGGCTGACTGTAGACACCTGGGTGGGAGAAAAGAGAGGTTATGGGAAGACTGAAGTTTGAAACATGAGCGAGACATGTTTGAAGGGTTAACAGGGGGCAGAGTCCACAAATACATACTGGAAGCAAAAACACATTTTGGAGGGAGAGGCCACCTCTACATTCGTCTTATTTATGCGACTCAATGTCTCCACCCGCTGGTTGTTAGTGGGTCTGCCATGACGTCATTTTTCAGCAGTGTGAATGTTAACTGTCAAGAGATTCGGATAAACTTATAAAGAAAAGAGACGGACAGTAAAAAACAAATACATTATAGTAAAATGTTTTATTCAAAAGAATCCCAAGTAGAATCCTTTATCATATCTTACAAACATCTGGTATACAGTACACACAAAAAGGGACAAAGTGGGTGAGAGGTTTACAGAGAAACATGGTAACCAACTTCTTATAAACCAAAAAAAATTATAATAATCCAACTTGATTATCAAACTAGAGGACAAACATTAACTCCAACTTTCATCCTCATCAAAGCCCTAAAACATTATTAGAGGGCCATGTTTGGACCGTTACTTCAAACGTCGTCTCAAATCAAAATCTGGCCGTGTGTGAGGAAGCTGCTGTGCTCTTAAAAACTGAGAAGCTGTTCAAATGATTGGACAGGAAGGAGGGAAAAATGTGCCTGTACTGTAATTTGTCTCAAACATTAAGACTCATGTTGGCATTGAAAGGAATTACCTTTATAAGCTCACGCTAAAAGTAATGGTATTTTCTCACCTCCTTCTGACAACGTTTAAAGAAATGAATCGCATCATAATTTTTTTGTTTTTATTTGGAGTTTGTGTAATCTAAAGCTTAGTGCAGCATTTTTGAAAAATCCGCATTTTTAAATTAAAAGGTCCACACACTGAGCTAGAGCTTTCCCTACAGATGAACTTGTGCAATGCTGTCTCCCAATACAGTTCCGTCATAGTTACACAAAGAAAAGAAAAAGAAGGATCATCAATAAGGACGCACTTTCACATTCATGGAAATCCGTTTTATACTGTGTGCACTCATATGGCCAAATATATCACTTTGCTTCATCATGCCCACAAAACACGTTGCACATTGAGTTCTGTTTCTTCGTCCAGAAAGAACACTGTTGTGGCGTCGCAACTTAAGGAGACAACCCAGAAGATACATCTTCAAACTGTAAAGGTAGCAGCTTGATTTAGTACAAGACAAAACTGATTTATTACAGACATGCTCAGAAACTTTGCCCGAAGCCTCCGTTTTCACATTCCCTGATCTCAACACTAAGCGTCACATTGAACCGTTTTCCTCTAGACCTCGTCCCCAAAAAGGTTACAAGACGAGACAGTAATGAGGATAATTCTGGTTTGAAAATGGAGCTCCGTGCGAGGAACGAGAGAGGGATCATTGTCTCCTGAGCAGAGAGATGCAGCAATGGTGCGCAAGAGTGTGAGGTGCAGAATAACTTAACTCTGCACCTCTGAGATATTTCTAATCCAGTATCCAATCAGGCAGACGATGCTGTGCAAAGTAAAGCTCGCAGACGTGGTGGTGTGGTGACTGAGCATCAATGATCGGGTTTTGAGCATGGCTGGTGTTGGTTAAAGACTGATTGGTAAAAATAAAGTCTTGCAGACAAAAAAAAAATACAAATAACAGTCTTTTTTTTTTCTGTTAGAACAGCATTAACAAACTAAACACATAGTGACAAAGAATCAATAAATAAACAGGACATTTCACTCACTGCACTTAAATTTGGGGGAAACCAATTTTCTGGTAAGGCTGGCGTAGTGCATGTTTTTACATTCATGGGATTCACGAGACTGTTAACTAAGTACCACCTCGTACCAGGGTGTGGTCACGCACGCGGCAAAGAGACACAAGACACATACTGTAGTACTTGAACTGTTTTACAATCAAGCTAAGAAAGGCACTGGAATAATGTTATACCACATTAGATTCTTATGCTCTCCGTTATCCATCTTGAAAAAGGTAAAAATCTAAAAAAATTTTCTTGGACATCATTTGTTTTTGAAAAATAAAGTTTGACATACTTAAAAAAAATTATTTTTTGCACCTTTGACTCATTTTAGCAAGGACAGTTTACAAAAAGTAATTTGCTATAAAAAAGAAGAAAAAGAAAAAAAAAGAAATGCTTGTGGCATTTTGGTTATCAAATAAGCATTTGACTGACACCATTTGCACTAAAAATCCTGTAAGAACATGAAGACATTAACTTTGGGTTTGTGCAGAGAGGGGAAAAAGTATTTGAGTCCTTATGGCCCTAAAAAAACCACTAAAAAAACGTTGAGTTATAGAAGTTTGTTGAAACGCTTCAAAGATCTGGTATAAAAGCAGCAACTGTTATGTGGCCCACAGAGAGGAAGAGACCCAAAACAAATACAAATGAGTGCTCTGTGTTGACAAATACTACCAGAAGAGAAAAAGGACGAGGGAAAACAAGAATATATGAGAAATCAAAAAATACTAGGTGGGTCACAGTGCTACCCATTTGGACAGGGACGTGTCTGTTACTAGAGGTGAAAGGACAGCGCTACATTTAACAAGGCCATCTTCCACGGGTAAAAACAGCACTTATGGAAGTCAAAGTCCTCGCCTGCTTTGACATGATTAGGGTCATTGGATGTCCAGTCTGCTGTACTTCACGCCACGGTTCCACTGCAACGCTCGCCATGACAACGGCAGCTGATAGTTCCGTGGGACCGTGCCGTTGACGTTCTCTTCAAAGAACTGGAACAGTCTGTACCACCACACCCGCGAGAACGGGTTACTCTGTGACGTCTCCTTCAGCGACTGAAACACAGCAACAACAAAAAGACACAAATACCGTTATTGCGGTCACATTTTCACAGACTACTGTCATTTCACACCGTGTCAGCTGTAGTTCCTGTTCATAAAGTCTTTCACAAGGATTATTTCATGTACAGAGAAAAAATAAATAAATAAATTAGATACAGTGTTGTACTTCATCCATAGATATATGCTTAGCTGGACAACAGCTCTCTTGCCAAGAGTTAGATGAGACGATTGATATCACTCTCATGTTTGCACACTAAACATGAAGTTGCAGCCGGTTAGCTTATGCTAGCACAAAAACTGAAAACGGTCAAATAGCTAGCTGGCCCTTTCCAAATATCCACCTAGCAGCTCCTCTAAAGCTCACTAATTCACACGCCATATCTCAAAAATGTAATCTATATACAAAAGCCAAAGTGAAAAAAAATTCCACAATATTGTTTGTGCCAGAGTCTGGCACAAACAATATTGTGGACTCTTTTCAGTCTTTAAGCTAAGCTAAGCTAATAGGCTGCTGGGTGTAGCTGTGTATTTAACATACAGATATGAAAGTGGTATCGATTTTATCATCCAATTCTTGGCAAGAGAGCAAAAAGGCATATTTCTCCAAATGTTCAACTATGCCTTTAAAAGAGATAGCTGCTTCAGTCTAAAAGTATGTTGAAGTCTCTGATAGCTGATACATTTCTATCTTATCACAGCATATCAGTGTATCATGTTGCCCGACATTATGTTCTTTACTGCCAGTGTGTATGCAAAATCACACCCCATCACAAACACGCAAATAATGTGCTGTAACTTGTGTTTCAGCAAACAAAACACTTTGTAGATAATGAACTATCTATTTTACTGAACAATGCATTCTCTGTGTACATAGTCTATGTAACCAAGGTAAGGAAATACGTTAAGTGCACTGAATAAACCCTGGTGCCTATTTGCCTTAACTTCAATTACACCTCACCTGCTGGTTGGCCATAGTGTGGTACCACCAAAAGAGGCGTGTAGTGATAAAGTATGCAACCACCACATCCACGGTGTAGTGGTCATGGGCCAGAAGAATACAGAAAATCCCCACAGCACTCAAGGTCCAGCAAAACCACTGGTACCACCAGAACCTCTTGGTGGAATCTGTCAAACATAAAAAAAAAAAAAAGAAGAAGAAAGAAGCCGGGTTAATGCACCAGAGACACAGATAGAACTCAACGGTATCATCTCAGGCTGAATTCTAGTTCAGAAGAGGCTCTTTTGCCAAACTGTTCTCCTTGTCACCACTAGATGTCACTGCTGCATCAATCAGGTTCTTTCGCAGAAACCTGCCAGAGAGGCTCTGTGGTACCATGTGATACCACAGCAGGGGAAAGAACTGTGGACTCTAAGCTTACATGAGAAATAAAATGTCTACAACTGGACCAAAGCAGTTTAAAATGATAACATTTCTGACCCTAGTGGTTTAGTGGTGAACCAGGTGAGTATGCAAATGGTAAAAGTCACACGACGGAAATGCCTGCTGAGGAACCAGAAAATGTGGTTGCGTAACAGAGCAGTGTTTTCACACACTGAAAGTAATGCGTTAACGGACGTGAAAGAGAGTAGCGCAGTAGTGTCTACATTTCCTGATGCTATTTAGAGACGTGTTGCAAAAGTGAAGCAGCACTGCACTTTATCAGAGAGATGCAGACGGACAGACAGAAAATTGTGGTGTGAACCTTAAACATCAGTTGTGAAATTGTCGAATACGTTGTGATCAGTACGCCTTAATGCTAATTTAAGATAACTAACCTGCTTGCTCGTTAAAAAAAAAGGTTAAACAACCCGGTTACTGTTTATGATTAGTACGTCATTCTTTCTTTTTATCTCTCTTTTTACATCCAAACTGACCCTCTTAAGGAAGATTATGGCAAATGGGGTTGTCACAATGATCTGCTGCATATAAAGACAATGAGAAAGGATGTGGCTTAGAGGTACATTCTGATGTATGGACACTGCCGAACTTACACTCCTTGATGAAGAGGTACGTTAGCGTTAGCATGACGGTGTGGCCACTGTACAGGTAATCTCCACACATGGTGTGGGAACCTGTGATGGAGAGGCCCCCACCAGCAATCATCTTCATTATCCTCCTCATCTGTGCCTCCCAGTTCCCGAGAAGCTGGAAGAAAAGCAGCCGTTCGTTATCTGATCTTCCTTCCATTGGGTACTCCTGATGATTTACTGATTTACATATTGTAATACAGTGTAAAAATACTTGTACTGCAAATTTGTTAGGTAATCAAATCTATACCAGTGCACAGTATTGTTTTTTTTTGTTAATACAATCATTGTCAAATAACTATTAAAAAAGCAGTGCAAATACTTGCACTACAGCTCAAAATTGTATTTACAGTAAATGAGTAGTACTCAAAGCATTAGTCATTTGTTCAAACAAGTTAAACAAGATGTGTTATTGTTTACATCTGCTGCCACAAAAACACATGCAACATGCTTATAGAACAGCAAAGGGTAAAGAGTGTAAAATGTTTGACTGTTGCAGAAATGTAACTTTCCTGAAACTTGGTAGCATTTCCGATGAGCACAATGTTCCCTAACAGTTACATTATGAAGGTTTTTACCACTGGTGGTACTTTAGAGCAACGTTTACGATGAGCTTGGGCCCATATTGCTGGCATTTTGTGTTCCAGCCGCACGAGCAGGAAGAAAACCCATCAACATTACAAGCATGCAAATGTTTTACAAGCCCAAAAGAAATGCTGCACAGTGACTGTGAAACTGCTTTCCTACAACATTTCCTGCATCATTATCCAATAGGAACTACAAAAAATGCAAAGCTACCACTCCTAGCGCCTCTTACTCCCCCCCAAACATGCACACAATTTACAATCAGCAGTCAGTGGAGAGCACTCAGAGGCCCTCAGATTACAAAAAAAGATCTCTTTTTTGCCCATTTAGCACATTTGTGCCCAAAGCTGTTAAGTAAGAAAGAAGCCTTTCATGCTCAACCAGACAGAAAGACAGAGAGAAATGAAAGTGTGTAGGTATTGTACCTTTGGAGAGCATTTGAAGTGCATCCCAGGAACAGGCAGAGTAGTGATGTACATTGTTATACAGCGGTACATATAGAGTGTGCCCACAATGAAAAAGAACCGCCTGCCTATAATTGACCTGGATGGAGAGAAAGAAAAAAAAAAGACAAAGAAAATGAATAACAGGACATTTTTATCGAAACACATGCTTTTAACTGACTGAACTTGACTGTACCTGTACTTGAGTAGAATCCACTGTATGAGCCAGAGTCCCACCAGAAGCATGCCATTGATCTCACAGATGGAGAAGGCCCACTCCACCCTGTCAAACAGGTCGAAGAACTTATCAGGCAGTGGTGGGGTATGCTCCTTTGGCGGTACTCTCTCATGGACCACTGAAATGACGACAGTGGTGGTAACAAAGCACACCACCGCGTAGACGAACGCTATGCCAGTCTTCCCCCACTCGGCAGGGAACGAGGAGTGCGTGGCTTCCACTGTAGGAATAGGGATGTGGACCATCTCCATGCTGAAGTCCTTCAGGCCGTTCCTTTGAAACTTGCTAGTTCCATTAGGCAGCCCGCTGGCATGCCCGTTTGCATGGCCGTTTTTGTGAGCCTCGATATGAGTCTCTATCCGCAGAATCTCCAGTCGCTCCAGCAGCTGCTGCCCGCCATCAGACGACACCAGCGAGAGCGGGGGCTTCAGGAAATCTGCCTTGTTGAGCCGGAGCAGAGCAGAGCCGTCCGTCTGACGGAGGGCGTCTACATACTCCGGCATCCCCTCTTTGCCGAGCCATTCGGACACGTCCTCTGCTGACCATTCTACCACCTCCTTCATCTTGGCCAGTGGGCAATGTGGAGGATTGGGATCGTCCTCAGACAAGAGGGGAAGGTTCACAAGAGGTTTGGCGGTCTACGGGACAACGCTGTGTCTTCTCCAGTTTTGGCACATGGTGTTTCTTGCACCCAGAGGGAGCCCAGCCTCCTCTTGGAGTGATGGTGGAGAGAAAGCGGGCAGCAGGGTCACTCAGGGTCAGGGCTAATAGATAGCAGATGAACCTCGGTGACCTCCTCTGGCTTTCTTCACCTCATCGGCTCTTCCCCAGAGACTGCAACCCTGTTAAAAAAAAAAAAAAAAAGGAAAAAAAATGCTATTAATCAAAATGCAGCGAAGAATGCCATTATCCACTTCCACAGCTCTGCTGGGTGCAGTCACGGACGCCTGGTCAGACCTGGAAGCTAGTATGTACTCTGACTGAATAATAGAGCAGCATGACGCACAGGTTGTTTGGCCAACTACTGAAAGACAACAATGAAACTACTTAAGCTCCATTTGACAGACATGCACCATTAATGAATAATTCACATCATTCTAGCTTTAATAATAACAACAGGAGCAGTACGAGGACTCGTCGACCGGCAGGATTTCCCTCTTTGATCCTCGCTGTGCTGAAACCTTTTCATACATCAGTGGCAACATCCTGAGTTGATTAGCTCTTCTATACGCGACCCTCGTTAAAGTGTCAACATGCACACGTTCTGTGTGCGGTGGACTTTTGAACAAACCACACAAATAGGTTTCTGGTTCAAAAACCGCTATTATTAGACAACAGTGTGTAAACAGAGCCAAGGTGAGCTGGAGGCAAGAGAAAGTGATGGATGGGAAGAGAAAAGAAAACACGTTCAGTGAATAATTATTCATTTGATACGCAGAACAGGCAGGGCCAAACACAAATGTGTTTGGCCCTCAAATGTGCGCATGCGCTTGTAAGTGCTTGCTGCCCGATACGGTTGCTCTGCTCGTCTTACTTTCTCTTTTAAATCTTTTTGTTATTTAACTTTGTACTTATGGGTTTTTTGTTTGGTGTTAACTTGTTGGTGTCGTGGCCTCCACAAATGTGCTGGTGGAGAGGTTTTTGGTGTTTTTG
>JAVQJL010021305.1:0-21079 GCA_036024295.1 Nannoperca obscura | reverse complement strand
GGTCTTTGTGTGTGTGGAAGTTGGTCTCGACCGGCTCCATGTGATTGAGTGCCCTGAGATAACTTTGTTATGATATGGCGCTATATAAATAAAATTGAATTGAATTGAATTGAATAACCTGAATGCATTTTGTTGTTAGCGAATAACTATGTCCTGTCTGTGCATGTAAACACACCCGAAAGCACAATAATAATGTTCTGATGTCAATCATCTGCACATTTACTGAGCATGTGTATCAAAACCAGCAACCTTCAAGCACTCCAGCCTGAGAACCAGCTTTCATCATCCGTTCCAAACAGCTGACTTATTATAGAAAACTTGGTGATATTATTATTCCTAATATCAACTCATGACATTCTTGATATTCAGTATCTCTAAGACAACAAAGACAATTTCCACGGGGTTGCCTTTCATCTGCTGTCATTTCAAAATGTTGTAATTTCTTGCCATCAATCATTTTCAAAGCGCAACAGTGTCAGATTGATCAAATGGATTTTTTATTTTAGAAACAACGTTATCACAAAATGAGGTTTAACTTACTACAGATGTGGGCTTTTATTTGTTAGACGCCAACTATTTTGATAATCAATTCCATTAATTGTTCCTTTTGTTTTAATAACCAAAATATCAAACAGCTTTTCATTTGAGAGGATTTGCTGCATTTCTTTTTCATATATGATAATAAAATAGTCGGATAAAAGATCTATTATCATATATTTTAAGTTGTAGAAACAAAGTCGGCACAGAATTAGGCTTTAATTCATCAACAATGTTTGCTATTATTTGTTGATTTGTTTGACATATTTGAAATGACTCGCTCTCCTTTAGTGAAAAACGATTGTGTTCTTGTTGGTATTATATCAATCATCTACCTAGTCGGCCACTTATCAGACTGCTGGCTAGAAGAGACGGTTCTGCAGCTCTGGGCAGGTTGAGATTTGCAATCTTTGTTTTTTTACATAATGTCCCCTCAGGAAATGTCTTTCACAATGTCCTTAATATTTAAATACATCAGGAATTAAGTTCCATTTATATGGTATACAAAAGATTATATAACATACAATCACTCACTCACACACACACACAGAGGCAGAGGTATAATGTGGCCTGCCGGTAGGTTATCCTGTTATTTCCTGAATTATTAGTCAACAAAACCCAAATCCCTGATAAGCACCCGCTCAGAGGAGCAGAGCAACACAGGGAAACATTTTAGAATAATGAACACAACCCAGCACATACTATGGGTTAATGATAAATTTAACAATAGCAGTTTACAACACTTAAAATAAGGTGCGGTGAGGATTGAATGATACTCAGAGGGAAAATAAACATTAACATCATATCAACTGGCTGTATTGAAAAGAGTTTAAATGATTTGCACGTATGGATTTATGGTAATTGTTCCATACGGACCTTGTCTCAAAGGACCTTACAGGCCGTGCAGTAGACATAAAGAAATTCTATAAAATGCAGCTAAATTAAACACCGAAAAACAATCAAAGCACAAGTCACAGAATAACCGTCAGGACTAGAATGATAGATTACTGATAGATAATGTTAAAAATACTTCCTTATCAATATGTGTACAGTATGAAATGCTGGAGCCGTCGTTAAAAGATGCAGTATGTATGCAGTATTTATCAATGAGAGCAACTGATGTGTGAATTTGCAGCAAAGTAAATGTGATGTGTGTGATGTGAAGTATGCATCGTTTTCACAAGCCTACAGATGGTCATAAATATGCACAGAGTCATTGTGGTGCATGGGTGTGCATTATAAAAATACACCACAGTAGTATATGTAAATGGTTATGTACTGTATATGTACGCTTACAAACCCTAAGAACAAGTTGTCATGTGACCAAAAACTGTTTTGCCAAAAGCCACAAATTATTGTCCATTATCACGTGATGGAAAGTTAATAAAACTAAGTCTGGAGAAGAAAAGAGGTAAGTTTAGTACATGTGCAGAGCAGGTTGTCCAGTGGATAATTTGTGATGAAATCATATCTGATTGATAAGTGAATTCTTTTGAGTACAGCCTTCATCTCGCTTGTTACTATATTTAGTATCATTTCCGTTTGGCAGAACATGCCAGAACAGTGTGTAATCTGTTTTGCTTACACTAATCAATCTTTTGAATATTAAAAACACCCCAGGCCAGTAAGCTTACCGTACAAGGAGACTGAACAGTCGGTTTCTAAGTCCTTCACGGACAGCTGAGGCTCCGCTCACTTTCAATGACCGTATGTCGATTCCAATGATTCCTACGGTGACACGTTTCACAGCAGAAAGAAAGAAAGTGTCAAAATGTCAATAGAAACAGCTCAAAGCACAATGTTCAGCAGTATCCATCTCTCTGTTCAGGATGTTCAGTCTTTGTTTTGCTAAAATATAGCTAAATATAATGTAGAAGTAGGAGCTCAAAGAGAGGTCATTATTTTAACATTCATAGAAATAATATTCATAATAACTGTTGTTGTAGCAACAGAGTTAGAAAATTTAATTAAAGACCCCCCCAGACATTTCTTAAGACATGTAAAAATGCCCTGCTTACAATAATATTAATGCATTATATATACATTATATAATACATTGTGGACGTCTACTCCCTCTTTTTTATTTTTTTTAAGTTTTAACTGCTGGACACACTTTAAAGTTAATTCTCAGTATTTATGCACTGCAGGCTTCAAGTTCCCACATCACACTTGTGTAAGTTTCATATTAGACCATCGTGACATCACAACACATGCTCGTACGTACATTAAACGTTGAGGTGAGCTCAGAGAAACTCTCCGCCTTCAGCCGATTCATTTGAAAACAGCTTGACTGCTTCACGTCACGTTGGCAGCCAGATAACGGTCTGACATTCTTTCAGATATCAGTCAACAGCCCTTCTTGCCGGCTCACTGATGCTCAGCGTTGATTGTGTTTGTGTGCAGAGACACTAAGAAGGAAGTCTCTACCAGCAGACACATTTCTACCGTTGCACGGAATATACCATCATAATGCCCAACCCTAGTTACAGGATATGCCACATAACTGCAACGTTGCTGGTAATTAGTAGCAACGCGGATTTGTGGAGTAGATTTGTCACCTTCTGTCGTCTATACGCCTGCCAGTGTTCAGGTGGTGGCGGCTGGTGTTGACTCTTCATCCTGCCCGTTCCACCCACATCTGCCTCGTCTTATTTACTTTCATCCTGCCTGTCTGAGTGGATCAGCGCGCTGCTCACCGCTGACCAGGCCACGTCATTAGCTGACACTTTAACGCTATTGTTACGCTGTCGAGCCACGAAGACCGATGGGAAGATGAAGGACTTGTTGAGTGCTATGAAAGTCTCTGCACTTCTTCTTTAACTGAAAACAACTGAGTGGGTCAGTTGACTAAAAGGTTTTCTGCACAAAATCTTACCATATTAACAGTGTGTAACATTATGAACATGTGACCCCAATGAGACACAGCCGTTGTGTGCTGACATTTTCTAGTCAAGCAAGGATAGGGCGTTTCATCACCAATGGTCTAATATCTTTTCTCCTTTCATCCTTTTAATATAATTTCTGTACCACTTCCACAAAGAATACAGATTTTAATTGACTGCACGGTGTGTATTATTTTCAAAAAACTGCACAGCTTCTAGGTAGAAACCTCATTCATGTTCTAGTCGAGGTCGGCAAAAATAGGGCCAACACAGGCGCTGTGGCAGCAGGCCATGTTAGATATGTATTCCCTCCCATGTGTTAAGGGGTCCATCAAGGACCAAAGAGATTTTTTTGAAAGAGCAGCTCTTCTATTCCAAGCTTCTTACAGATATCTGAATCTTACCCTGTGGAAATTTGAAAATATCACTAAAATATACACTCTCTACTCCTTGCCCGTGCCTTGTCATTCTGTCCATTCAAATCTATGAGCTGACGCTATGATCAGACACAACCTTGGCAGAGCCCAAAACCCAAAGAAACCACATTTTATATGCGAGACTACGGACACAGCTCTCGCTCCAGTTAAACAATGATGTGAGAGCTTGGAGCAAAGCCCCTGTAACCGCATATTCCTGCAGTACCCCACATACGACACCACTGGCCGACACGGTCCACAAAACACAAAGCCTACAGATAACCCTGGAGTATACGTTCATGATGATGGAGTCGGCACTGCTTCTCCTGAATGTGAGATGCAAAAGTCGGCCAGTGCCTCTTAGCATAAGCTTTCCCAGAAGAGCTTATGCCAGTAAAAATATAAAAACCAATACTTTTATGTTTATCGCTGCAAAGTGGAAAATACAATCTGTTACATGAAACATTACAGACGGTCCAGGGTTGGTAGACTCTGCTGTGTGCAGTTCCCTCATGATCATTTCTTGCTATTGATGGTGTGACCAGCGTGCACAGTTGGAACAACAAGGACACAATGTTAGTGATGTTTTTATGTCTTTCTAAAGGGGGATTTAAAAGTCCAGCTGAATTTGGACGAGCAAGAACCAAAATTAAAAAAAAAATTAGCCATTGATGTCCCAATTTTCTGTGGAAAGAAATATATCATATTACATGTTTGGTTTGGTGTTCATCCGGTCACTTTGATAGATACAAGTATGTTTAGCTGCCATTAGAGAAACTTAAGAGACATTGACTTTAGAACAAAGTCTATTGGTTTGGTCCATTTCAATTCAATATTCCTTCTTAGATATACTGCAAAAAGTAAATTCCAATAAATTACACAAGAGCTGGCTTTCTTCAGTCTTTTTCTAAATCTGGCACTAACCAGACTTGTACATCCCTTCAGCTGCCTCGTCCAACTAAAGCCAAGCTGAAACTAGGTATGACAGGCCGACTCTGCCAAACTCCAAGCCTGCCAGTCAGATGTCCCGACACAACCTTGGCGTGGCTCCTCTGTCAGGAGTGCAGGCAGAGCAGTTGAGACAGCACAGGAACATTAAACTCAAGCAAATGAATTCCACCTGCACCGACAGCCCCCGCCCTCTAATCTAGCTATCTCTTTGATTGAAGGTTGTGTGCTTAGATAAAAAGATTTAAAAAATAATACTGTGCCATTTAGTGTCACTCTGTGATATGTTGTTTTTATCACTGCCACACACTGAGTTGTTGTCCTTTCTCTCCTGGTTTGATGCGTTATACCCAACACTTCCATACAGGATAATGCTGGCAATATCCTATATATACTATTTACTATAGTATATAGTGTATAATGTGTGTGTAGTATATAGTGTATACTTCTGACCAAATCAGCTTTACTGTACCAACAGGTTCTGACCGTGCAGGCACACCTGATTATTCCTGCCATAGACCTCCAGTGTTGTCCAAAAACTATTGAACACATCAGTGAGCCGCACTCTTGCGTGTGTGCCATGTTCATTCATCACGGTGACCACGGGTACCGTGCTTTATTTAGAATCCATGTATATTTGTATTATTCCACAGCAGAAAATAGTCCCCAAGAAATGCACTATTTACTCCTGTTCGGGTTGTGTTGTGGGAAATGAATTACCCTTTAAAAAAACTAAATGAATTCGATATTTGTGATTTATTTTTAAAGATGAATCAGTGCCACAGACAGGGCAGAGCAGTCAGAATTAATAATGGCAGCCTTATCCTTTAAATCAGCGGTCCAGACGGCCACTGACCTTCTTTCCAGTGCTCACACTGTACAAAGATTTATTTTCCTGGATATGATGTTGCTGATGTTCCTGGTAGTGGCACTCTTTTCAGGTATCACTGCCCATGTTAAATACCCATTTATTCTTTCTTTCTCTTTTTGCAAAACAAACCACTTGGACATGAAACGCCTGTCACGGGATTGTGAAATAAATGAAAAGCTCTAGTTGAAAGATCGGTGCTGGAATAAAGTGTGTGTCAGCTGCTCACCCTAAAGTTAAACCCTCAAAGCCTTTGCCTAGATGCAAATAGATTAACAGCTACCATTCTGTCTACTCATCTCTATCAACATACCTGCTACAGGTTGGCTCACCATTTTGTTTTCGGGATCAGTAACAGAGAAGAGCAGAAATAAGAAACTATTGCTGTCAGTCACTTTCACTTATTCTGTTCCATCATTTCACTTTCACGCCCCTTTCTCACAAACATAAACACACCCTCTCTTTATCGCGCTCTCTCCCTTTCTGCTTTAGTGTTTTGCTCCTCCTTGCTCCCCCCCCCCCACCCCCCCCACCCCCCTCGCTCTGCATTAAGCCCTGCTTGTCTCTCTGCTTCTCTGATCCTGGAAGCAGTGCTTATGGGAGCGAAAGGGGAGATAGAGGGAGGGAAAGTGAGAAGGAGCATGTTAGAGATGCAGAGAGTGTCTTAATAAAGGGAAAATGACAGAGACAGGTGGAGATAAGGGCAGGAGAGAAAAATAGAAAAGGCCAGGAGTAGAAAAAGAGGGAGTGAGAGCAGGGTGGCACAGGGAGAAGAGCAAAGGAGTGAGCGAATAGGAGACGGAGCGAGAGAGTGAGCGAGAGCAAGCGAGAGGGAGGGAAGTGAACAACACTGCAGACACTCGCCCACTGTCACTGCTCCACAGCCAGAGGACAGAGGCAGCGACGGCAACAGTGGAAGCGGATACGATGGAGGAGGACGACCGCGCCATCCATCTGCAGCTCAGTGCCCGTCGCTGACAGCCTCCCGCTGGGACCATCCTGCCAAGTGGGGAGCAAACACAGGAAAGAGAAAACTACTCTCTCTGTCCTTCATGAGACCAAGTACCGGACCTCAACTCCTGCGGGACTGATAACACACACACCTCATTATTTCTTCCCTCTCTTACACTCACGCACACGTACTCACACCCTCACTCTCTCAAACTGAAGCACACTTCACTTCTTGTTGCCTTTTGGAATAGCGTGTGTTTTTATTTCCTTTTTTTCCTACACTGCCTTCGCTGACCTTCTGAGCTGAGTGGATTTACTTTTATCCTGTGGCGGACCATGGGGTTAGGGTGGAGGGGTACAGCAGGGACCCTCCAAACAAGGACAGAGGGGAGCTGGTACCTTTTGGTGACATTGCTGCTGTTCTGTGGTTTCTGGAAGGCTCACTCACAGACAGATGACGGCAAGTCGGTCTACTTCTGGGAAACAGGTACTGCTAAACCACTAATTAGAGATTATATTTGATCCCTTGTTTTACATATGGAGTGTTTATGATGGTAGGTGGTGAATTAGTGTGTGCTGTTGGCGTTGCTATGGTATGTGACTTCCCACACAATTCATTTTTCGTGAGAGAATGTGCACTGAATGTGTGGGATAACTTTTAGATTGAAGAGAACATGTGAAATCAGTGCGTCCGACCTTTCTATCATGAAGATAAAAGGTTCCTGGATCTAGTGCGGCGTCAGACCTTTCCTCATGCTTAATTAACTGGCCCAGGTCTACAATGCCTCCAGATGACATATTGTGTGAGGTGTGCGAGTCTACGTCGCTGAACTTCAAAGATACAGACACTTGAAAGATGACCCAGAAGTCTACAGTGGAGCTGTCTGCTCGTCCTGAATAGCGTGTGGCGGGCAGGACAACCGCGATCCATTTTTGAATGGATTACTTTCATCTCCCTGAGTCTCAGGTGATGCACCATTATTGAAATGTCGCTGCTGTCTGTGTTACAGCATGCAGATGATGGATAGACATCGCTGCACAACAGCGATGGACGAGGGAAGCGGTGCAGAATGGTTTTGATGGTACTGATACGATGCTGGTGTTGAATGAGCGGCTTGTGTGTGTGTGTGTAGACATTCATACATGTAGTGTATGGGCGGTTACAGTATTTACAGTATTTATTATCTTTGCACATGTTTGTGTTCAACTGACTATCAGAGAAAGAATCCTGTGGAGTCACAGTGGGAATTATAGTATCACTGTGGACACGCATGGGAAGCCCACTGCCAAACATGGATGCTGTGCACGGATTTAAGGCTCTGGCGTGCAGATCTTGCAGTGAGTCATGATTATTGCCATGATGATTTCTAATGGACACAGGAAATGACTCTCTGTAGTCTTTTAAAAAACATTTGGTAAGCCCTTCAAGGCATAAATTAAATGGCCGTCTCTCTTTCACTTGATTTAATCCTCAATTAGACAGAAAAGCTCAGGAGGTTAAGGCGTGCTCTTCTCCTCTTCTCTTACGCAAATATATTTTAACTATATTTTCTAAATACCAGTGCAACTTCTCTTTCTCCCCCCCCCACTCCACATGTCCTGCCACGCCTTGCCCATCACAAGTCCCCAGCTGACGTATCCCACGTCTCTCATGAGGTTCTGCATCTTTAAAGAGGACGTAGCTGAGTAAGGAGATTAAAGGAGCGGGGATTTAACAACCCAGGAAAGACAGCACAGGGAACAGACTTGAGAAAGAGAAAGGCAGAGTGTGCACTGCAGGCAGAGAGAGGGACTAACTTAACCTACATCTACCCTACTGTAGGTCATCGTGATTACGCCTCTCTCCCACGCTACACCACCTTTCTCCCACGTTATACATGCTCCTCAACTGGAAAGCTCTAGGCTCTTTGCTTTGAAATGTAATCCAGCGTTTGGAGTTTGTTCACTTCTTCCCAAATAAAAGGTAGCGCATTGATTTCAGCCCGGGAGTCTTCTCCTTTTTTTCTGTGCCTCTTTGGTTTGACAATTGCCTGCAGAGTATTAAAATCACATAGGGCAATTTAGGGCTTTGAATCCCAGTGCTTTTCATCAAAATGTGATTATGTTTGCACAAGATTTGCATACTTTTTCTTGCCAATCGAAGCTTGTTCTTTAAAAAAATACACACAAAATGTGATGATGTTTGTGCACATTTGCAGAGTGTGCAGTGGAGGGAATATTCTTGTGGCAAGCAATGCTCTGATGTTTTGCATATTGATTAGTCTAGCTGAAATACAGCCCCTCTCTTCGAAACTGTGGGGAATTGGGCCTGCATTGCTTTTATTGCCTTGTGTGAAAATATGATGTATCTGTTTTAGAAGGTGAGACAGTTCAGTGCAGTTTTTTTTTTTTTGCTCTAAGAATTCTATTCAAATGAGGTAGATAGAGACAACAGGCTCCGCCAGACACTGTAAGTGATATTTCTGAAGGTGGCGGTGAGGATAACTGGAGGAAAAACGAGAGTGATTATAGCCACCATGAGGACGGTGGTGGCGGCGACGATGATGATGGTGATAACAGCATGCCACAGTTTTTCCGGGGCCTTTGAGAGATTGCAGGGAGTTCGTCTCCCTCTCAGACACTATTTACACACAATTTTTCTTCTTGTTGCTTCCTTCAAGCGTGCACTCCCTGTGCACTTCTCTGTTCCCCTGTCTAACACTCATGCTATATTTTGCTTTTCCTTAGCTTTTCCCAATCAATGCAAACAGTAAAATATGCTGAAATTCCACAGCAACTGTATACATGTTGCCAGTAGCAAGGAGGCATAAGTCTCCACACCAGGATGACAATGGATATAATACATTTAGCTGCATCCTGCATATTTATGTGTAGAGAACTGCTACACTTACAGAGGCACACGCTCGCACTTATACACACACACGCGCACAGCAGGCGCTTCTTCCCGTTCTGGTACCGTGTGCGTGCTTCATTAGACTCTGCTGTTGGAGCGACAGGGTTGTCAGGTTTGAGCTGTCAAGACCTCACATGTCTGCCTGAGGACAAAGCAATTACAGGTGGTAGAGAAGGTGATGGTGTATTCAAGCTAACACATACTGTAACGTCTCGATACCGTGGCATTTTCTGTATGCTTGACTGTAAGAGTTCCTCATGCAGTCTGATGATGATGCAGCTTCTTATTTAAATGGATTTTAAAATACATTAAACTTTGCAAAGAAAGTCAACGTTGTTATTGTCTTTTTAATATGTTGAGGCTCACATCGACAGGTGCCACATCGTTTATCGGTCTGGTTTGACATCCTGATCTGATCACTCTTTATTAACACCCACCCACCCTGGACGCGGCCCCATAATCTCTCCTGGGATCCAGATTATCTGCCATTCAGATTACACAGGAGTCGCCTCTGGCTGCTGATCGGGCCAATCCCATTTCACCTACAGTCTCGCCTCATCGGGTGAAGTCACACTTCTCAGCACGTGTCTCTGCCCAGTTAAGTCATCTGAGTCATGCACGGGCTATCCAGCTAATCGTCCCAATTTACTCACAGACCTTCCACGCGCATGTGTGTGGGTTTTTTTTTACAAGTGCTTGCTGCGTCGTTACTCTGGCATTTTTGAACATGGGACCTATTTTTTTTTTTTTTTTACAAATTTTGGGGTTTAGATGCCAAATAGTAACACAAAGTTTTGGAATTGGTCCCGTAGATCGGCTCAGCCGGCATCTGCAAAACAGACTGCAATGACTGCAACGTAATCCTTTAGGGCAACTACACCCGTCGACCGTGTGGAAAGGACCCCTACAGACCTTTTAGGTGCATAAATATGACGAGAGGTTGAGTTGCTGCAGGAAGACGATGGTGGGAACATGAGTCGATGTTGAAAAGAAGAGTTTACATAGAGGAACTGCTAGCAAGAATGTATTTCCAAAGTCACAGCTGAATTTTTTGCCTTTTTACACAACACAGATAACTATTTGAAGGCCATCCCAATTTATTTGATCCAGAGTATTCAAATCTTCCTGCAACAACTTCTTCTGTTTCTGGTTAAACAAACAGGTCCGTCTCTGTAGGGATCATTTCCACCATGTTGTCAGACACTTCGGGTAACAACCTGAGCCTGTTAGTGGCAACAACAAGCACTTTTAGTGGACGGACACAGTTTATGGTGCAGCCGCTGCAGCCTGTTGGAGGATGCCACCTGAGACGATCTACTGGATCAACTCCAAACCTTTTTTTACTTCATTAGTGACTTAACTGAGTAACTTAATTTGCCATTTAGACACCAAAAATATCGATGTTATCCTTTAACAGCCTGATTAAAAGTCTCCACATTGGCCAACGTTTTTAAAACTTTTGAGACTTTTTAACATTTCAGACACATAAAAGCAAACCAGTGGCTCTGTAACAACAGGCTTCTGATTAATGGCCACCTGTTACATGCTCTACACAAAGCAGAGGCATTTTAACTTTTCTTTAATTGCTTCCTGGATGGTTGACTAATCAAATCACGAGTCACAAACACGAGTTATTAAGAGTCTTCAATTTAAAACAAAAAAATATTCCCTATCAGATATTTTTGGTTTTAGCGTTTAATCCCAGCGTTGTGAGCTCAGACTATGTGGATGTGTCTGTATGTGGGTGTGTTTGTGCATGTACTTTGTCACACAGGTCCCTAATGACCTGTCACTTTGCAGAAACAATGGAGTTTTAGTCCTACACAGTATCATACATTGAGGACCGTTGCAGCTTTCAGCGTGTGTCACCACGTCCTGCTGGTGTCACCTTTTCAACGCACGGGGACAGGGCGACTAGCGCCTGACAGGCCATTGTTAGCCGAATACATCCCTCCCTTCAGAGGAGCGCTGGCAGTGAAAACTGTCACCCGCGCTGTGGGTTGTTAGTAGCTCTCCCACAATCACCTGCTATTACGGCAGACCCAGTGAAGTGGCCATCCAGGAAATTGAGGGAAGGCGGGTGTGACGGGTTCACAAGTTCAATACAGCAAGCCAAGGTCATTAATATATTGGAACGCCTTCAGCCAAACTCAACACAAGACTATCTGAGGTCCGAAGCACAGCTCGGAGATAGATAGATGGAAACAAAAGTGCAGTATTGATCTCTTGCAGGTTCCTCGGACTGATTAAGCGTAAAGTTGCTTCTCTTGCCTTATTTTCTGTTAAAGAACCACGTGAGAGTGTTGAGCTTTGCCTGACCAGCTAATCCTACGTGGAATGACTTTAGCAAAATGTTTTCATCCACAATTTGTCTTTCTACAAAAGGATTTTATTTTTGTCTGCATACTCGATTGATTCACGTCCTCAACTGACCTGAACACTGACGAAATTAGAATCTGCTGTCTGTGTACGCCCTGAAGATCCTCTGCTTTAAATAGCTGTGTGCTGATACCTGCGTACCTGTATTATGTCCGACAGTTTGTCGGAGCCAGAAACAAACAAGCCTGGCTGAGAAGCTGAAATGTGACTCGCATCATCCCAAATGAGAATATCCCTTGGAGATTCCTGCTTCATTTTAGCAAGTGCATTACAACATGACCCTCTACGACCCTAATTAGCATAGCACCTGAGGGCAAACAAGAGCCTGGTAGGTAATTGGCCAGCCACTGTTTAAATTCCTTAGCAACGGGCAACAAATGTAGGCCATGCATATAAATTAAGACAATTTCCTAGGGATTTTCATTTTTCATTACACAGTATGCCAATGGGTTTTGTTTTAATTCAGCACGCCTGTGTTTTTGTTTTCATTTTTAGTTCAGTTGGAGTGAAAATGGAGGCTAATTGTGTCTGTTGTGTGTGTCTGGCCCAACAACTATCGGAAAATGAGCACTCAGCAGCCTGTGGAGTCTCAACAACAGCAGGAGCCATGTGGCCTCAGCATCTCTGTGTCTAAAAGAGGAAGGAAGCGATTTTTCAGTTTCTTTTTGTCTCGGTGGAAAGATGCAGCTCAAGCTCCAGTGGTCTGTACTCAGTGTCACCCCAGCAGAAATGAAACAGAACGAGCCAACAACAGCGCACCATGACATTGCACTTGATTTTGAGAAGCATTTGTAGCACAATACGTCACTATTGACCGAGATTTATCTGTTTTGTGGCTTTAGAGATATTACCTCACCACTCTGCACACCACACTGCTCCCGCTTTTTCAAATAGCCAATCCATCCAGTGGAGGAAGATGCCAAAGAGATGCCAGAGTTTGTTTAATCTAAATGGCAGAGCTTACACTAAGACCTGGCTATTACTGATATAGGAGGGATGGTAGGATTAGAGATTACACTTCATTCAAAAAACTTTATTTAGAGTGACATAAGAGGATTCCCGCTGCCTTATTCCACCATATTAAAATGGCTCATAACGTATTTTGTAGCTGTGGCGCCATGTCAGTGTCACTACCAGTGTACTTTGTGGACGGTCATGGCATGAGTAAGCAGATCAGTGATAGATTTATGTTATGGAGGGATGTTTTTTGTCTGATTATCAGCCATGACCTGGTATGTCAAAGTGACACGCTGTAAAAAGAGAAGTATATGATAGAAAAGTCTGACCTAGCCAATACATTTTCCATTTTAGCAGCAACACAATTCATATTTAGTCATATTTACACCTGGACATTAAACATATGATCTATCTACTAATCTACTTCAATTGGCTAAAAGGTGAAGGGGGTTGTGTTTTTCTGCTTCACAGCGGTCGTGGTTCTCTTCACAAATCTGTGCTCAGCCACTAATTGAAACACAAACAAATCCTGTTCCTATATTTGGAGAAAACAAGCACTTTCTGTGGTCAGGATGCAGCATTTAAAACAGACCCTTTACTCCCAGTAGAGGCAGCGAGGCGGCCTCAGTGGACTGAGAGGAATAGTGGCATCATGGAAGAAAGCGGTGACATTTAGAGGCTGTGCTGCCTCCTTCGATGCTTCTCTAATAAAGCCGTAGAGATGGAGGAGGCTCAGGAGTAAATATCCTCCCGTCCATCCAGCAGCACTGTCGTTAATCCTTCATCTCTCCCACTGGCCATCAATTGTTGTTGCTCAGCTGTGCGGTAGTCACAGACACATATTTTACATAAAAGCATCTTGTTTCACGGTAGTTTGGGTGTTGTTGCTTTGCTTGTGTAGTGGGTGAGCTGATGTAGAACCGGGTGCTATGCAAAGCAGTGAGTGTTGTGAGGCAGGAAGATTCATCATTAGTTCATGTGATGAACTGTAAACACAGACCAAAGGTATTAAATCTTGCTGAATATCATGAGAACATTATTAGAATATTGAGCTGCTGCTGGTTGGACATTACTGTTGTTATTGAAAGTCACATTGTAGTGCTGCAGTTTTGACCTGAATGATTTTCTGCTTGTTTCGGATCATGTGTTCTTGGTTTGTTGAGTAGAAATGCTGCAGTAATTCCTCAGAGTACTCTAAGCAACAGCGACAGGACAGTGACTTTAGGTAATTGTTTGTGACAGTGTTTGCCAGCCCCTGATTTGATGTCTGGTCTGGGGAATAATGTTGATCCCTGTGTCTTCTGCCTTGTGCATGTTATGCTTTGGTTTCAGTTTAGTGATTAAAGAACAAAATGTTTACCATGCTAGCAGCTCTCTAATGCTAACATCAGCATGCTAACTCGTTCACAATGATAATGCTAACATGCAGATGTTAAGCCGGTGTTATGTTTACAATCAGTTAGCATGCTAAAAATAGCAAAGCAGCACTAAAGCACAGCCGAGGCTGATGTGGATGTCATTAGTTTTGCAGAGAATTTGGTCACACAGTATTAGATATATATATATGTATTTAAAACTGACCAGAAGATGGCACTATGTTAAAAGTTAAGGATCACCAAAGTTGTTCCAATTGATCCTGAGGGAAACATGAATGTCTCATCAGATTTCATGGCAATCCATCCCAAAGTCATCAAGGTAATTTCACTCAAAACCACAAAAGTCAACCTCATGTTAAAGGAAAAGTCAGGGTATCACAAAATGGATTAGGATTCATCCTCTGGACACCATGAATGTCTGTACAAGGTTTCGTGGATCATAGATATCTAAGCCTGGACCACATGGTGGGCCGACCGACAGATTACCCCGCTGCTAGCATTGCTAATCACACGGACAGAAAACAAAATACTGCTGTGTGCATGTAAACACAAGATACATTGAGCGTGCCAGATATAGATAGTTGTAATTTCCACTTGTTAATCTGTTACCATGTCTGTTACCCAGTACAGAGCTAACCTTCACACTAACAAGCAGTACGTATTACTCACACAGTTATACAGGAGAGAAATCAAACAGATACTGAAAGTCAAGTTGTTAGTTAATCTATCAATTATACGTTTAAATTATAATATTGACCTAATTTGCATTCAGGCTGTCACGCTTTATTCTTGAAACTGCTGCTGAAACGTATCTGCATTTCAAGTCTTTTTGTACCAAGATATACAGATTAAAACTGCACATGCCAACTGAAAAGGTGGTTCCATTGCATAGAAAAGAGTGAAGAAGGAAAAGTGTGAGAGAGCACTCTTCATTTAAGCCCCGACATCAGAATAATACAGCTGAAATAGATAATGGAGGAAGGAGAGACAGAGACAGACAAAGCGAGAGGAAGCAGAGGAGGATTAGTAGGCATCAAAAATCCACACAAAGGAGTCCAGGCTGAAAGAGCACACCATGTCATGCTTTAACACTCGTATCAACATAATAAACCAGAGATATATAACGGTAGAAGGAGGGAGCGAGTGATAGAGTGGCTGGATAATCACCAGTGACCAGCCCCTGGATTAGAGGGAGGGCAGCAGATGGCCCCGGGCAGGGCAGGGCTGACACACACTCCTCTGGCCTACAGCAGACCGGCGTGGTGTGTGTGGGATATCTGTCAGTGTCATTTGTTAAGTTTTTATTTTTTTGATTAATCGATTAATTGTTTTGTCTATAAAACACAAAAAGAGCTTAAGGTACAGAGTTCCTTGTTTTGTCAGACCAACAGGCTATAACCCAAAAAATATCCCATTTGTAAGGATGTCACATGAACAATTCATTGATTATCGACATTGTTGCAGATTCATCTTCTGACTAATCATTTAATCAACTAATCATTACAGCAAGGGGTTCGCTCAATTTCTGCAGAGCACTTACTTTGATCTTTAAAGTTCAATCAGTCCTCCGCCATCTTGTCGCCTCGTCACGTGATGAAGTGATGAAGTGATGAAGTGAAATCCGACTGTGCTGCTGCTGTAACAGCGCCCGTCATCCGAGTGAATATTGATAGCACGCTTAATATTTTACAAATTAGTTTTTGGTTTGATGAACATGGGTGCTGATACATCAAAAATAACTAAATGGGTTTTATTTCTATAAAAGCTTTTTTGCTCTTTAAAGCAAAACGACGGTGGGCAAGTATTGTAATCGGGGGATGCCCTGACACCGGGAGCACAGACTGCCTAATTGTTAATATAAAAATATCGATTTATAAGTGCTTTAACATCGATAAACAGCCCCGGCTGGGGCTATGTGCTGGCACTTCTCAAAGACACACACACACACACACACACACACACACACACACACACACACACACCCTGCTGTTAGCCCAACTACAACACAGAAAGTCTCTCAAAGGAACATAAATATGTCTCTAGTGTCCTAGCTCCGCCGGCCTCCTTCCCAATGAAGACAAGTGACGCTCCCCTTTCTCAGTACACTATTCAGGTCAGGATGACATTGAACATGTCATAGAGTGTATTATAAAACATAAATAACATTGTTGTAGTGGTTTGAGCAGTTCCCAGTCAATTCTGCCCCAAAGGTAAAATGGAAATTGCACTGTTTATACGCAGCATTTAAGTCTTATTTAACTTGCATTGCAGAAGGTTGTGGTTTTCTGACTGTGCCCTTTGACGCTTGACCAATAAGGTTATTTCTGCAGCTTTTAAACGGTTGCATAACTAAAACTACAGTCTTGAACATCATCCAACTCTTCATCTATCCATTGATTCAAATGTCTATTCATCTGTTCATCCATTAGCTTGTTCCTCTCACTAACCATTGTGCTGTGGGTGTATGGCGTGGGCATGCACTCATGGGTGTCACTTCACGCACTAGGTCTCTGGCAAACACTTACCCTATTACACACACACACACACACACACACACACACACACACACACACACACACACACACATTGTATGTACACACACAGTAAATCCCAGTAAGACCAAACTCGTAATCCATAGAGAGAAAGTTGGCATTTTCCCTGTAACACAATGTCAATAACCAGGCAGCTTTTTACAAGTTCTAGCAGTTACAGTCAGGGAGGAGAACTCTTTAGTGGTCACACCTCTGGTTATATGTAGCTCAGTGCTAGCATGTGACAGATTGTGCCAGAGCCTGTTTTTCATCCCTTCTTATCTCATGTTATCTCTAATGTGGAAGTCAGTCAGTGTCACTAGGTCGGTTGTGGTTTAGGCTTAGGCATTGTGAAATAAAATAAAACACTGGCCGTGTGAAATCATAATCATGTGTGTATAGTATAAACCTGTTTGATCTGCTTAAACCAAAAAGTTAGGCTACAAGAATGAATCCCATCATAGCTATTTCAGATGCTGCAGATTTGACCAGATTAGGATTTGGTGTCTCACCAAAACACTTTTTCGACAACCAGGAAGTGAAATTACTATTTTATTTTATTAACTATCGTGACAAAGCTCAATCTTTGATTCAGTTGTGTTTAAATTTTACAATTTGCCATTAGGGCAAATTATGCAAAACATTAAAAGCATATGAAATCCTAAGAATGCAGATGATACCCAAATAGACCTACCTCTGTCAAACCACTACAGTCCCATGGATAATAAGCCCTAGTGTTATGAAGGACTTTAATAGCTGCATGAAATCAGTGACAAGGTCTGTTTATTACCTTCTTTAAAGAAATCTGAAGATTCCTGTCTAGACATGTTTTTATTTATTTAACTTCAGACCTGGTTAACAATCATTTTTACACTTCTCTCCCAGAAAAGCTACCAGTCGTTTAGGATCCTGACAAACCCTTTGCATCCATTCTCGGGTCTCTGCACGTGCAGTTTGTTATAGAATAGAGAATATAATAAAATACTGCTGCTCGTCTCTAAATCTCTCAGGGGTTTAGGACCAAAATACATCCCAGACTGTCTTTTGATATATGAACCCACGTTGCCTCTCATGTCATCAGGAGTGTGAGAAGCACATTTAATTGTTATGCTTCACATAGGTGGAACAAACCCAGGAGACTTGAGACTTCCTTCAAATACAGGTTTAAACGTTCACTCACTCCACTGCCTTTGACTGAATCTTAAGTATCGCCCTCCTCTACTTGTAATTGCGCTAGTAAAGGTCCAACATTTTGGACCAGATCCTAAAAACACCTGTGGAAACTTACACCTGTGGCATCTGACAGAGCCACTTAAATATCTGTTAATCTAATTCCACAGATTGTCGTTTAATAGCATTTATGTGTAACTGATTTCCTATAAATATTTCCATCCAGGGAGATCAAAATGTTCGGATCCTCCCGTGTATTAGATATATCAACACTCAGATTGGAGACACATGGCAGTATGATGGGGACGTGGTCAGATTTGGGTGCACAAGTGAAGACCTCCCCTCTCTAGTTGTATTGATTCATACACACCGACTACAGCCGGGAACTTGTTTGTGGGACCGGGAGTCACCTTGTTTCCACAGTATTTATTACGGTCAAGGTGGTGGGTGGGTGGATGATGTGTGCGTCTAGTAGTGAATTATTTTGCATGAATGTATTAAACATTTATTTAAATGAATCCATCACGTTTGACAGCTGCTGTCTACAACTGTATGTAGCTAATCCATGTGAATCCAGACATGTATTTGTAGAAAGATATGCAGTCGTTGGAAGCCATCAGTGTGCCATCTCACCAATATGACCCACATAGTGATTGATTAAGATGCAGCAAGTATATGATGAGTGTGAGGTCATTTTAATACTAAAGTCTCATGTTCAAACTAAAATAAGATAATAGTTGTAGACATAATAATAATGCCTGTAATATGTGTCACTGGTTTTCTGGTCCTAAGAGTTGTGATCAAATTAGAGTGCAACCATGAAATATGCAAATGAGCTTTTGTCATTTAAAGATTAGGCGAGCTGTATTCGATTATAAGAGCCGACAATTAGATCCACAACAAGCAGCCCACTGCAGACACGCTGTAAAGAGAAGATGAGAATTTATGTAGCATTGATGTGTCCTTTTGTGTTGTCGCAGCGTACTCCCCTAAGAGGACTCATTAATGAACAAGCAGCCAAGACAACCACGGCGACTGTAATTCATCATGGCACGTGTGACCTCTCTCCTCGGTGCCACTGGCTGTTCTCACTGCGCCCTTCTTCATCCTCTGTGGACACACAGGGATGTGCTACATACTTAAACCCCAGTAGCGCTATTTAAATTAAAAGATACAGTTTTCTGAGCAATCATGACAAAAAAAAACAACTCCCACATTTTCACATCTTGTAAAAGGTTCAACACTAAGCAGGAATTCTTCTCTTTCCATAAATCACACGAGTCACGGCTAGAAGCAAAGCAGCCGGCGACAGTGACGTCGCTGCGTGTCTGGAGACATGTATGATAAGATTTGGCACATGTCTACATTGACCTCTGCCGGTTTGCATGCCGCTGTCAGGTGTGTTGTTAACATTTCGTCACTATCATTCTAACTTCAATCCTCTTGCTCACTTCTCAGAACTAAAGCTTTTGTTCACAAATGTATAAACCTTTGGCTCCCCTGCAGAATCTTTATTAAAACATGTTTTATGGCACTTAAATCTTGGTGAGAATGGGTGCTACATGAATCATTTTGGGAGACTATTTGTTATTTTTTCTTACCTGTGTGTAGCTTGACAAAACTAATCCGGAAACTGCACGGCAGGAAGTCTTTGTCATCAAAGGAAAAACGTCCGAGCGTCGTTGAAGGGCCTTGGAGCACTTGAACCACAACTAATTGCAAGACAAAGCTTCAGAAAACGTCATCCATCACCTCCGTGTTCACATTCTCCCAGTTCTTTTTTCTAGAAAAAGGCCCTTATTGAAAACCCAGTGGTCGCGCAGAGGAAGGGGAAGAATGGGGTCGCTTCCTCCTGCAAGCAGTGAAATATTGCTACAGGAATTTCTGGCACGTTAAGTTTTGTGGAATTACTGCTTTGCCAGAAGTTCTTGGAGGGCACGTCGCTGTGTGCTCCAGACTTCCTTTCTTTTAAATGAAAAACTCCACCTTTCTATGATCTCGCACTGTTTGGTGTCATCAATCTGTGGAGCTTTTATTTTATTTTATTTTGTGATTGAGCGTTGTAATTGACTTTTCTGGGTCAGCTGCTTTCCTTCAACCTGCCTTTTTCTTCCACTTCGGTTAGTGATTTCCTGTTTCCCAGAATGACTTTCAACAACCCCCAGAGAACGAGGTTCTTTCTGCTGTATTTGAGTTGGTGGAGAGAGCGAAAGATGATAACAGAGTGAGTTTTTATAGTCAACAACAGGCAAGCCTTGACAGAAAACCCAAAATGTCATCCTGCTGCATTTTTTAAAGGCGTACAGAGGCTACTGTCAGCTGATGAATTGGTATCATTGTCTGTTTGGTGGTTTTCTCTGTGTAGGACTTCTGTACATCGGGGGAAATGGCATCTGTAGAAATACTTTTGTTTGAATTACACTGCCAATTCGTTAGCAAACCTGCCAGTGTGCGTTTCATTTGAGTCCAGTAATCTTTCCTTCTTGTGCTTTGGCTTTTTAATTAAAAGTGACGAGACAAGCACATTGCTATTACTTTATTGGATGGATTTTATTCTTCTATCAGTGATCGAGCAATAACGAGCATTACGGCTAAAGACACAGTTTATATGTTATCTCTCTTTCTCCGTTACTTAACCAGCTGGAATTGAGCGAGCAGCCGCTTGCTCACTATTTATTGGACCATACATCATGCATTTATCATGCTTCTGTCTGGCTCCTCGGCAGCAAGAGAAATAAGAATAAAGAAATAACTCAACCCACATCCACCACTGTACAAGGACCCTCAGCTCTCCGGTACAGAGTGTGTCATTAGAAGTTCTCGTCCGCTGTCGGCAGCCACTGAGCCAGCAGGCCGACCAAGGCCTCCTCCACCTCTCCTCCAGCCCTCATCCACCTCTCCTCCAGGCCTCCTCCACCTCTCCTCCACCTCTTCCCCAGCCCTCCTCCAGCCCTCTTCCAGCTCTCCTCCAGGTCTCCTCCAGCCCTCCTCCAGGTCTCCTCCAGCCTTCCTCCAGCCCTCCTCCAGGTCTCCTCCACTTCTCCCCCAGCCCTCCTCCAGCCCTCCTCCAGGTCTCCTCCACCTCTCCCCCAGCCCTCCTCCATCTCTCCTCCACCTCTCCTCCAGCCTTCCTCCACCTCTTCTCCCGCCCTCCTCCAGCCCTTCTCCAGC
>JAVQJL010021302.1:0-26777 GCA_036024295.1 Nannoperca obscura | reverse complement strand
TGTTTTTTTTTAGCAAGGCGGTGGGCTCATACACGTTATTTTGAGCTACTAGTATGGGGGGCTCTTCTACCTGTTGTCAAAATAACACCGCCCCCCCCCCCCCCCTTTCTTTGCTGATGCAATGACTCTGAAGTATACACAGCCTATTAAATTGCTGAGAAAGCAAAGAGGATGGTGTGCTTAGTAATTTTAAAGCTCTATATGCTGAACAGAGAGATACTTTGGGAAATCAGCCCTGCAGCAAGTTGTCAGAGGAATTGAAATGTTGAATGTCATCATTGACTTTAAGCTTTAAGCTTTACTTAACGCTTTTGTGATGTTTTTCTTGCACATATTTAGCATTTTCTGTGCTGTACATATCTTGTGTTTATAAATGATAAAGCTTCCTAATCACCGTGTTCCCCCCACCCTGTCTCTCACACTCTTTAAGGACTTCAGGAAGCTGCTGAAGAAAGAGGAGAGGCCGGTCCTCATGATGTTCTATGCTCCCTGTGAGTCCCTTTCGTTATCACAGTGTTCAGTAGCTCACAGTAACTGGGACAAGTGGTGCTCTCCTTGCTAGACTGCTCGAACATGTTGTGATGGGAAGACAGTGTGCCAGAAGAAAGTGACAGCAGCTATTACTGTCCAGAAAATATGAAAAACCTACTGTTGGTTTGAAGTGAGAGCTTACAGTATGTGGACCAGATCGTAATCCTGAAATGAGTTTTTCTACATGCATCATACCTGGCAAACACAAGACACTTCATCATCTTTGAATATACTGTGCCAGTTTTATAATCAAGAATAGCGCTTTATTCGTTGAAAATAATTAATTAATTTCAATGAATTTTAGTTAAATTGGTACCATACCTCAAGGCTACATTTTTAAATTGCCTGTTTTGTTCGACCAACAGTTCAAACACAGATACATTCAATTTGCAATAATATACAACAGAAAAATGCATCAATTCCTCAAAACACAGCAACTAATGTTCCACACCTTTGGCATTGTTCCTCAGTAAATTATAAGGTAAACAATTAACTTATAAACAATGGTTGAGAATTAAATTTTGTTGATTGGCTAAATAATTAACCTACTGATCACTTTGACACCTATTTAAGAACAAAATGGTGTTTAGTCAGTGAGAAGTTAATTGTCTTGTCTCCTGTTTCCATGTGTTGTGTTCAGTTATCATGGTCAGTGGTTTTCAATACATCATATCTTTCACAGCAGATAGCACACTGCAAGCTGCTATTGACAAAAAAACCAATTCCCCTGGCAGACGCTGGGAAGTCTTTTGACAGTTGTATCGACGGTGTCAGAGAAGAGGTCCAAACTGAGTTCTCCGTAATAACTTCCCTTGTTCTGTTTTGTCTTTCGCTTGCAGGGTGCGGCGTTTGTAAGAGAATGCAGCCCATCTTTCAGCAAGCGGCCACCGAGACGAAGGGCAAATATGTAAGTGTGCTAAATGTCGCCCCTGCACACACTTGATCCACTGTGAAGACGTTCTTATCTGATGTCTGCAGATTACATGACGTGTGTCAGTCTCGGCACTGAATGTCTGGGTGGCTACCTCTGCAATCCAAGTACAGTTTGTCAGTCTGGCCTTAGTGAACGCTTTACTTGGTTGTATTTCCTGTAAAACCTCTCACAAGTACAGTTCCTCAGCAACTTTTGCGCCATAGGTTTTGATTCATCAGGATAATAACCCACATGGCCTTTAAAGGCAATTCAGAAGCCCTGATCTTCTCTCTGCCGGACTTGATTAATACTTCAAGTGTTTTAGTTTGCATCAAGCCACCAGAGCAATTACACTAGTTCATTCAGAAGCCCACCAATCTTGCCTAGCAATCTGCGTTTAATGATTTTGGTGGTTTATATTATTGTACAGGTGAATAATCAGTGACTATATAAAATGTTTCTTACTTGTTACTTTAGCTGGCACCTGCAGCCACAATTAAGGGCTAATGTCCTTCCAGCTGAGGTTTACAACCTCCTTATAGATTAAATGTCAGTTTAGCCTGGCCAGTCTTGAGTTTACTTCCTAACTTTTCACTCCTGTTTTCATCTCGTTTTCTTCTCCTTCTGGTCTCTCGGGTCTCCTAAAGACCGATGTTGTCAGTTTGCAGACAGGCAGTATTACAAAGCAAACTTGGGGGGGTGGGTGTGGGGATTGTGCTCTGTTCCCAGCTGTTGAAATGTTTTTTAACTACACTGGAGAGATGCAAGCACAAAAGCAACCAGAGGCCAATATGGTCAGCTAGGGAATCAAATGCTTTGTGTTCATAAACTGTTCTCCTGAAGCACCAGAAGAGGAAGGATTCAGAGGGAGAACGTCCTGCAATGAGAGCAGAGAGGCAGCAGCCTGAGGAGACAGTGAAGCAGAGTAGTGCGTTGTTTGCTCACACAAAGCCGAAAATGAAAAAGGAAAAGATAATTAACTGCATGTTTGTTTGATTAGCAAGCTTATGAGTAGTGAAAGTCATGCCTCTCAACTGGAAATGAACAGTATGCATACAAGCTCCATGTACAGCACATACAGGGGTTTGTGTGTATGTGCAAGGCGGAGATAGATTTTTGGGAGTGTGCCTGTTATTGACTAGTAGTGCTGCCAAAAAGTGAATGGTTTGAATACTGAATTGGTGGTCTGCCAGGTTGTACAACACATTTCTCGCCCGAGTGTCATGAACGCAGGAAGGCGTAAAGACGACGTCTGAAGTGTTGCATCTCGTCAGGCTGTAAATTGATTTTAAAGTGGGGGAGTTGTTTGGATTGTATCATTCCTGTGTTTTAGCTTCGTCTCTCAACGTAAAGCAATTCTTGTATACTTACATTAAATGCCAACACCCTTCTCACAGCAAACATGCTTAACGTTGGCATACTACACTGTAATGCGTAAATGTACACATGATAACATGCTAAACATTCAAATTTTAATATGCTAACTGCACACAGGTTAGCAAGCTAAAGTCAGCATGTTAACAAACTAGCATCCTACACATTGCGTGCTGAATCTTTAGCATGATAATATCTCTAAAATATGAAAGGTTAAATATCAGCAAGTTAATCTCTAGTAGCTAGCATGTGCGGTACCATGGTTATAATAACAGTATCATGCTAACATTATCATTCTAACATAGGCTGACACAGTCTAGGTTATATTATGACATTTGAGCCGAGTCTGGCTATGAATGCTTACCATTAGCCATCTGAAATGACCACTCTACAGTGGATTATTGCCTTGTACTTAGGTAATAATGTAGCTGTTCTTTAGCCCCAACACAGACAAACTTTGAGTTTTTTGCAAAATCTAAATCTAAAAGATTCTTGGTGGGAAATGAGCAGATGCCTCTCAGGGCTGCTAGTTGAGCTGTTAGACTTGCAGTGCTGATGCAAAACAAATGCATTTACCATTCACATTGTCTAAATCCATTAGAATTCTAACAAGTTTGCTACACTTAATAAAAGGTGATGCTTGCATATGTTTTTATGTGTTAACCACATCTTTAGTCAGTCATTTGTTATACACGTTTTACATTTCAGTATGTTTTCATACTTGGAGTGATGCATCTTTTTATTTTGGAGCCCTCTGATGATGACTAACCTGTTTTGATGTTTTGTGTCCTTTCTCTTTCTTGTCTCTCTACCTTCCCTTTTCTTCACCTTCCTGAAAACCCACACCTCATTTTCTCCTTTGCTTTTTTTTAAGGTACTGGCCGGGATGAATGTGAACCCGGCTGAGTTTGACGCCCTCAAGCAGGAGTTCAACGTCAAAGGCTACCCAACCTTCTGCTACTTTGAGTGAGTCGAGTCCTCTCATCCATCTCACTTTAGGCTCAGCCCTCCCTTCTAAGGCTCAGAACATCAGAGTTGGGCCACTTCAAACAGAAAGCACAGCCCCAGCCTCTAAAGCACCAACAGACGTCATGGCGGTTGACTCACAGCTTGCAATGGTGGCCCTCGAGGTTCAAAACCTGCTTCTACCAGGTGTAGAGTGAAGAAAGTTTCTGTCAGACTTTGAAAAAGTAAACTCACAGGAGGGGGTCACAGTCGTAGCTGGGTGCCACAGTCAGGGAGCGAGGAAGTGTTTTTATCAACTAATCGATTAGCTGAACACTTGCTCTGTCATTGGTTGTTGCACCAAAGATTTAGACATTGCCATACTGGGCGTTTTGACTGAGAACCGTGCTAAAAACAATGAAAGGGGTTGCTTTAGTGGTGGGGGGGTGTTTCTTTAGGTACCAGTGTGACGATAATATATTGTTTGATTGATAGATCTATGAGTTTGAAGGCTCATTACATGCCCGCTTGGTTATATTTGATTGGCCAAGGCTTTCCGGATGGCATTGCAAAGTTGACCCTGTTAACTGTGCCAGTGCAACTGCCCCATCCAGCAGACTGGAGGGGCTGCATTTTCTCACACAGCGCTGTTGTCTGCCTGAAGACTCAAAGCGAGTCAGCGTTTTTAATTGTTAATATGCCAGACTAAGTAAAGGCTTTTAATATGCTGTACCAAAGTTTTTCATCTTCAAGAACACCTTAAGGCCATGTGTGACATTGATTTAGCTTTTGGCTTCTGCGTTTGTTTTTAGTGTTTGGAAGAAGTTTATGCTGTTGGTAGTGTGATCATTTCAGTTTACTATTCAACCCTTGGGTCTTAATATGCATACAGACGCACATACACACAAACTCAAAGCTCGTAGCCACCTACACAGTAGGGACTGAGAGTGTGACTGATGGTGTTTGTTAATGCAGACCCCCCAGCCACAGCATCCCTGCACCGTCCTCATATTTACAGTGTTGTTAACTGTGTGCTGGTGCTCCGTAGCTCCTGCTTTGTTCCCCCGCTTCTTAGTCCTCCTTTATCATCCCCATTTCCACATTAAACTCTCTCATTCCAGTCTGGCCTTTTAATTAGACCAGCACTGATTAAGTGCCTCTGTGGTTAGTCAGTGTGTGCACGCTTGCCCTCTTCTTGTACGTGTGCACTTCTTTCTTGTGCGCACGAGAGAGAGTGTGTGTGTGTGATTTGTGTGCAGGTACACGCACACGCCCATGCACTCATGTGTAGCTGAGCAAGAGCCAGTCCGTTAGCTGGGAGCACATTAGTGTCAGTGCAGGGCTAGCTAACGACCATCCGAGCCCATTGGCTTCAGTAATGAGCCCCTCACTGATACACAGCAGCTAATCACTGCAGGCTAAATCGGCATCAACACAGCTGGAGTTATCTCGCCGTTGCACCCGCTCTAAGTGTTCAAGGTCTTTTACCTTTTTCAGTCCTGCAGATCAAGAAAGCATACTACCCAACACAGCACACCTCAACTTTCTATCAGTTAAACAAACAATACAAGTGAAACTCCTTCAGCTTCTTTGTCCTTGCCGTGTCCTTTAACCTAGCAAATTACATTTGTTTGACATTTTCTTAACTTGATTTTACAAGGTGTTGGTGTATTTTACAGCGGCTCAGATAAAGTGAGTGAATGTACAGCTAAATCTCACTGATTGAATTCTAAGCAGTCACTCTCCGCCAAGGTAGTCGGCTCACTTAAAATGCAAGTTTTAAGCCCCAAATCCAGTATGTGTAATTCTGCATCACCTTTAATAGTGTCTGCTCTGTATCTCGGGAGCTGTAACTGCGGTCGTGTCTTTGCACCCTGTCTCCTGTGTTTGCAGAATCACATTGCCCAGAGCCAGTTACTATTGACACTGATCCTTGGGCAATGAGCTGAGCCACCGCATCCACTTCCCAGCCTTCATTTAGTCACAGAGAATAGCGTAGCAGATAAAGTCATTCCTATAAAGAAAATCTGCTTAGGTTTTGAATCCTTTCAGACTGTAGAGCAGAGGAGATGCTTCAAGCTCATTTCAAATGCATTACGACAAGTCACTGGCACTTCTTATAAGCTAACGTACAAAATACAAGACAGAGGGAAGAGTATCATTGAACCTTTCTCTCACGAACCATTTCCTTTTGGCTTTGAGATGTTCTGTTTCTCCAAGGTCTGACCCAGCTCTTTGTATTAGCAACTGGGTGGTGTATGTCTGCTATGATTGTGTTTAGGATCCTGTCCTTTTGCCAGTCACACATGACCCTGCATCAACCTGTTTCTTCAATGTCACTTCTGCAGGAAGTGATGAGGAGTCACTCCTCACTACTTCTTTGAATACTGACTGAGAGGTTGTCTTTAGCATCAAGTTTCAAAAACTGTATCAAGCACTGAAAGATTATTAGGCTTGCTTGTTTTGATCAGATATGTCCTGATATAAATCTTTGTTATATTCATTCTGGATTATCATTATCTTGTTTTGTTACGATAACAATAGGTGCTTTTGAATTTGAAAGAGATTTTAAAAGAAACACTCCACTGAAAATGTATCTTTTGAGAATCAGATTTGTTTTATTCACCATTGTAGCCTCTAAAAGATGGTTATTGTGGAGGACAGCAGTTACAGTGGATACCAACTGTGACTCAACTGTTCCTGGTGGAGAAAGCATCCATAGAAACCACAAACAGCGGCTCTTGCTCCATTATCCACTCCTCTAGTGTTCTCCTCTATTCTTATGTTTGAAACAACAAATCCTTTTCCAGTGAATCGTTTTATACACAGCTGGAAGTGGTGTAACATACTGAACATATGTATCAGCGCAGAAGTTGTGCTACAGGAGTGGTTTGAGACATTTCTCTGAAGGTTTTGACATGTTTTTCCCCCATGACTTTGGGTTTGCTTTGGAATAGGGCTGCAACGATTGGTTGGGTCTATGTTGTTACACTGTGTCGCAGAGCTGTCTATGTAAAAACAAACTTTCATGGAGCGCCACTGTCATGCGAGAACACCTCATACGTTCACATGTTGGAGCTGTAATGGACGAAGGGGGCTCAGCCGCAGGGCAAGTTACTACAAAATCTTAATTAAACGACCCGTGACATTTATTGCGTTGTGCGTCTCACAGCAGGCCTCTCATTTATCTAATGGCTATATGCTCAATTTATGCATGACAAGTGTATTTAACTGAGGTTAACAGGCTAACGCATGTGAGTTTGTGTGACATGCTAACATTTTTGCATTGCAATGCAAAGTTCGTTTAGAAAGAGTGTGAGAACGTTTCACTGCGGAAACGATCTACATTCATATTCCATGGTCTGTTGTTAAAGCTATTTGATGTAGCAAAGCCTCTTAACACTTAATTTGTGATTTACATATTTAAAATGATTAATTTTGTGAGAGAGAGAGAAGTGTCACTGCAGAAACAATCTACCTTAGTCCACGGCTTGTTGTTCAAGCTATGCCTATTTGATGTAGCAACGCCTGTTAACTTTGTGATTTACATTTTTATAATTTATTATTGTTTATAACCGCTCAGGTCCATTCCAAGTAACCTAAACATAATTTGTTTGTGCAAATTAAACATATCCTACCATGTTGTATAGCTTATATTTAGGTTGTCGTGTGTTGAACAGTGTTTTTAGAATAAAATGATGATGATGAAACATTTGTGTCCGATTCATCGATTAATCGTAGAAATAATCAACAGATTAATCGATTATTAAAATAGTTGTTAGTTGCAGCCCTACTTTGGAATCCAGTGTAACTACTGTAAACCTCTCAGATCTACCTTTTAATGCTGCAGGTGGAACTTCAGAAGACAGATCTGTGGTGGGGTATTCCTTTAAATAATAAATGTTGTAGGAATATAACCAGTAGTGTAAGGTTTTGTCTAATGACAGATATCACATTGGCAGTGTTTCATCTTGTTCTTGTGCTCTGTTGTCTTTTAGGAAGGGGAAGTTCCTTTACCACTATGAAGATTATGGAGCCACAGCCAAGGATATCGCAGACTGGATGAAGACGTGAGTATCGTTCTAATCACTTCACCCACTGTCCAAAGCTTCTAAAAATACAGAACGCAGCTCCCAAACTCCGTTCTGCATTGGGTCTCCTACAATAAGTAAACTGCCTCTACCTCTCACCTTCGATGTCTGACATCACCTCCTCCTACCACTGTGGTCTGCATCACACCATTTCTTGCCTCTTCCTCACCCTGACTCACCTTGCCACGGTGTGATCAATCTACACCTGCTCTGTTCTTGTCTCATTTTTCTTTCTCACCTTGGCTCACGCTCTCTGCCCATAACCCCTGTCTCCCGCCATGGCTTGTCTCTCCCGCCTCCTTTTCTCCTCCTCCTCCCTTTTCCACTGCCGTTAAGAGCCTGGCTGGAAAGCTATGACTGTCCACAGGGCTGCAGCCAGAGGGCACAGAACAGGGCTTTCACAGCAATCACAGGAAACGGAGCGAGACAGGCAGAGGATGTATTCCAGCTACACAGTCTTTAGCCAAGAGGCATAACAACTCCCCTCCCAGCTCACTGCTCATCTTATTCAGGGCCCAGCAATATCATTTACAACTGGTTGCCATGCTGGCAATCAGGTAATCAAGTTGACAAAATGGTTGCCATGTTTTAAATTGAGTGATAATTCTAGATAAGTCGAGTTTAATTGCACCTCATATTTCAGTAAATAAAAAAGTAACAAGCTGTGGTTAAACACACATTTCTGTTTTCTTTTGTCTGTTTCTTCTCACTCTCTCTGGCACAAATTAAAAAAGGATTCACATGGATGGACTGGCCTTAGACCACTAAATGTAGATTGTTCATTTGCACGTAAATATGTTCCATATGGTAAGAAGGTGGAAGACTGTCCTTCTGCGAGCCTCATTACATCTGCAGTTTGTAATGTCGGAGCCCTTTTTCATCTGGAGATGCTGCTGATGAGGAAAAGCAGAAAAAGGCGGTGTTGAAAGGTTTTTCCAGAACAGTCTGATTTGCTGCATTCATATTTCGAGACGTTGTGTCCATTGTGATCATTTTGGAACGCGCTCTGCCTCAGAGTTGTTATCTCCTCTCCCCCGTTTATCACCCTTGCTTCAAGTTTTGATGAAGTTTCTCCTGTGTTCAGATTCAGCTGTCTCAGTTTTTCTGGGTTTTTCTTATTACCCACTCAATTTCACGTGTTTCACCAGAATAAATCATTGTCCTCTGCTGTTTGCACTGACATTAAATTCTACACCAATGGCAAAAAAGACAGCATTGTCACAGAGCCGTGCGTGCGTGCGTGCGTGCGTGCGTGCGTGCGTGCGTGCGTGCGTGCGTGCGTATCCACTCGTTCTTGGCATTGCAGCCCTGCACTCCGTCATAAAGGCGGGGCTGCTTCAGTCCAGATGTGTGTGTACTGTAGTGTATTTTATATTGGGTGGAGTGTGGGCTACAGCTGCATCTGATTTTTTCCTCCATACAGAATACACGCCAACTGGAATGTGTCTGCTTTTTAAAATGTCCCTCACCTCCTTTGCCCTTGCTGTCTCCTCTTCCTGTTTCAGCCCTCAGCCCCCCCAGCCGAAGACCCCCGAGGTGCCGTGGTCGGAGACAGACTCCTCGGTCTTCCACCTGACCGATGAGTCCTTTGACAGCTTCCTGGAGGAACATCCTGCAGCCCTGATCATGTTCTACGCCCCTTGTGAGTAAGAAAGCAAGTTGGCTGCAACCAATAATTATATTCATAATCATTCAATTTTATCCACACAATGTCATAAAATATTACCTAGAGTCCAAATGATGCCTTTGAATTGCTGTTTTTTTCCAACTAAAAGCCGAAAACCCAAAAGATATTCAGTTTATGTAAAGTATGTAAAACAGAGAAAAACTGCTAATTTTCACATTCTAGTAACAAAAACCAGCAAATGTGTCACGATATCAGGTTTTAAATACACAAACAATATTTGTTAGTTGGATAAATTAATTGTTAGTTTTGGTCTTTTCGTGGGATTTATCGACAATAAAAAAATCTAGAAAGTATTGCCAGTTTGAACAACCCCCTTGTCGCCATCAGAAATGCATCAATATTCTTGAGAAAAAAGGAAGCGGTTTCTGTTGTGAGATAGCAGCGTATCAGAGGAGCTCCACATTCCTTCCTGCTGTGTAAAACATTCTCCTGCAGATCCTCTCGGGTAGAACTGTTGTTTAGTCCCAATAACATCACTGTTCCACTGTCATGCTCAGTATTAACTGTCAGCTGGAGAAAGAAGATGAAGCTGGCTGCAGAAACTTTAGCTTTTTGTATCACACCGTCACACACGCAAGCTCACCCTCACCGCAGAATACTTCATTGTTGCCATATGGTTCACGTTAGCCTGCTTGTCATTTTTATTCGCGCACCATACTGCTGCTGTTACGCAGAACTTTGTAAACATGCCAGATTTTGTCAGTGGGTTCGATGTGAGTTTTTTTCCCAGATTGCTTTGCTTTGATCCAGCCCTCCTTTGTGTGAGGGAGCTGTCCAAAGGAGATTTGGCATGTTAAATGCGACCCTTAGCTGTAAAATCATGCAAATAGATTCACCCCATTTAGAACAACCATTCTGAGTGAGGTTGAGCTACGTCTTTACTTCTCACTACTTCACCTCCTCATCCTTTCTGCTCTCTCCGCCTGCTCCCTTCCCCTCTGTGCTCATCCCAGTCTCCACACTGTAAAAATAGATGAATAAGAGGAGCGTCCTTTTCCCTGGCTTTCACCATAATGATGATTCATTGTTTTCCAAATTTCATCACATACTTTGCTGCAGAGCTTTCATACCTCCAGGTTGCTGGAAGCACTACACTCCACCCGGAGGGCAAACACACTCTCCAGCTGTTGACGTGATTAAAACACACACAGCAGTGGGACCTGCTACATCCGCTATGTCATTATTCACTGCCTAAAACTCCAAAATATTTTTGCTTTAATATTGACAGTCATTTCTGCCAGTTGGCAAGGAAAAATATCGCCGTGACATGGGATTTCTGTAAATATGATCCGCCAAATAGGAAAAGCCAAGTGACCTCACTTTTATTTCTTGGATCAGTCAACCTTTATACAAGATGTCCAGACTAGGATAGACTGAGATGTTGCATGCAGCCTCTTGGACCGACCAAGAAGTAGCTACAGTGCGTACTTAACTGCATGCATCGCTTTCCTTTTTTAGTGCATGTTATTGAGTGGACAGTGCGTGTAGCAGACTAGTCCTCCTTTTCATGGCTTCACAGACACTCGTCCTGCACTTGACTCACCCTGCAGACGGCAGCCAGTCACCCACACACTCAGATCAAGGGCAGTCAGCTAGAACAAGCTGCATTAAATCTTTTGAGCTTGCACACACACACACACACACACGCACGCACACACACGCACATCTGTACATCTGTGACACATATCAAACACATATTTCAGACCATGACCCGAACATTTATAGCACACAATTACACCACATATCTCTCCCTCTGTCTCACATAGACACACACGTACACACACACACACACACACACACACAGCCTTGCTGCTTCAATGCAGTTTCTTAATGGGCCTGCTGTCAAAGTGAGATTAATGGTCTCCCAACCACCACCATTAGCTTGCATATCTGTCCACCTCCATTCTCCAGCCATCCTCACCGTCCTGTAAACAGCACTCAGCGGGGGTTGTTTGCATGCAGCTCCTTACGGCAGCAAAACCTCCAACTGAACGCTCTGTTTCCCAGTGTGAGCCTGATTACGTCCCGGACCAAAATACAACTTTTTCTCTGCCCGTGTTGTTTGAAGAAAGTCCAGCAAAATGTTGAATGCACACCGTTTGTCCAGCAGATATGGCTGTAAATTACAATGTTTGATCCCTCAATGTTTGTGTTTGGGCTGCAGCTGGTGCACCAGGAAGTTATTAAGTCTGATTTGAACATCCAATAAACAGTTACCCACAGGCTCAGCTCACTGCTGCGGTGGACCCAGAGGAGATGACAACCCTAACATGTAACATTTACTGTAAAGCAGAGGGAACTCGCCAGCCTTTTTCCTTTTTTGCGTGTATCAGTTGTTATTACAGCGTCAGGGATGTGTGGTGAGTTTTTGTTCGTTCTCTTGTATCTAAGCTCTTCTCCCCCACTCTCCAGTCTGAATCAGCAATATTTCAGTGTCTTTCTGTAAGCACCCCCCCCACACACACACACACATACACACACTGACCATGGCCCTCATGCACCACTTGCTTTGAATGCGGAGCAGTTTTGATGTATAGCACAGGACGGACATTTGGTTTTCTCTCTTACTCATCAGTTTGAAGGGTCAGACAAAGTCCTTTTAGTCTCTCTGTTTCTCCAGTAAGCCTCAACACAATCTGATGATCACACACTACAGTGACTCAGTTGAAAGAGAAGCAGCTTTTTTCCCCCATAAGTCATATCTCACTTGATTTATAGCCTGCGCCAGCACTGCATTGTATATTGAAGAAAGGAATTCCTGAACTGTTTTGACAAGGGCAATTTACCAGTTCTGGAAATGTACCAAGTTTGTTTCATGCAATTGTGCACTGCAGCGCCGTGAGCACATACGAACGCTGCTCATCCCTGATCAAACAGCATATTCATTACATCTTAAGACCAAACATATTGTACATTGTGTGAGGCAAATATTGTGTTGTGTATTTTGAAAGTCGTTTTGGATCCAAAAATAAAATGTTTGCCAGTTTGCTCAATGCTCATGCAATATTAAACACACCTCCACACGTAGCAGGAAGTTTACCCGTGAAGCTTGGAGCACGAACAGATTTGTTGAAAAGAACAGTTGCAAACACATGTGGACACACACACACACACAGACATCACTACCTCCAGATCCAGCAAAAACAATGCTGTCCTGCTTCTTGCTTTAAGGACAGAGAGGTGCAGAATTTAGCTGACGGTGAAGACTTTGGAAGAAAATCTGTTATACAAGTTTTTTGTTTTACACATGTGGAGAGATTGTCATATAATTATATGTATTGACAGGTAAATCTTCTGCAAGGTATTATTGCCAAAACTGGAAAATATTGCACCAACATAGAAGCCACATGTCTGCCTGCAGAGCATCGTGTGGCTGCTGTGTTATCAGGATATTCTTCGTTCATGTCTGGGAGTGCTGTCTTTGAAAACCATTTTCTTTTAGGAATATTATATTTACTATGAGTTTGAAGCCTTCCTTTTTTAACTGTTTGGATTGCCATCGTGTTTTTACCCAAACAAAATACAACAGCTTCAGAAATTTCTTTCCACCGTCTCAGTACAAGTTGCAAATGACGGGTTATGCTAGGTTGCGCCAAAGTGCTTTGTGTTTGATTGTTTCGACCACACATCAGCTACTGCACTTTGATTACTTGCTCTCTCTGTACTCTAGCCAGAGATTCCACTTGAGAGGGGGAAATAAGGTTTTTGTTTGTGTAGCCCCCTTTTTTCTGGTACAAACTTGTTACACCGCTTCCATATTGTGGTTTGTTGTAGATCTGAGGGTTTGTTTTTTAGGTCAGATTACATATATTTTCCAAACCAAAACCATTTTCACACAGCTAGTGTCACTACTTTTTTAGTTTTTTTTTTTTTAACAAGCTCCTCCAGAGAGAGCAGTTATCATCATTACTTTCGATTTCTGCTGTGCTCATTAGTTCCAAATCATAATGTAAATATGTCGATAAATGCATAATATTGTTAATCTCATGATATGACATATTACAAATTCTATTATCACAAATAATATGATATGGTACACATCGATTTTAACCATATCGCCAAGCTCAATCTACACCTCCACCAGTTTGTGTCCCCTCTGTCTCTACCTCTTTCTTTATCCACCGTACTCTTCCCTCACTCACACCCAGCTCTTAGTCGCACTCAGTTTGTCTCGAACGTGCTCACACAAAGCACATAGCCGTGCCTGAGAGCAAAACATGTATTAAGTAATCAGACATGACTCGGCTCTCCTGGATAAACATGAGACTCCTGTCATCTCACTTACAGTTTCACCCTCAGCATGGCAGCAGTAAAGCCGCTGACGAACCAGGGTGAAACAGCAGGACACCAGAGAATTACAGCTGTTGACGCATTGATTCAACGAGACAGCTCTGAGGGCGTCATGTTGTGCAAAGACTGCAGCATTAAAGCAATCAGCGTTGTTTTATGCAAGTCATTCTTCAGGAATATACCCTTTTTTCATGTTTACCTACTCTGCAAGACTGAGACGTGATTCCTTCGTCTGTCTTCTTTACTCACTGATTTGGCAGTTTTAGAGAGCGAGCTGATCTTATCGGCCACCACTGACTTGTCACAGATTCATTGGTCTTGATATATGCGTCAGCCCATATTCGAATAAAGATTTCAGTACATAAATGTTTTATAGTGTGCATTTCCATGTACTTCTAAAGTTCTTTGCTGAATTTCTCTGTAGAACGAGTTAACATTTTATAATTTACTATGATATTTATATTGTTTTATATTTGCATTCCTTCTTCGGTAGTAAACTTTTTAATAACCAGTTTTGAGGGATTATTACCAAAATGTTTGTTTTAGTTTTGAGTTTTTTAATAAGAACTGAAAAAAAGGACCACGGTATTTTTTGACTCTCAAATTTCAGAAATCTGTCATTGGTTGGGGCTCTAATGTGTGATATGAATCCTTTAGGGTGTGGACACTGCAAGAAGATGAAGCCAGAGTATGATGAAGCTGCTGAAATACTCAACAAGGGGGCTAATGTAAGTTTCATGACCTTTGCTTGTGTTTACATGTGGACAGCATGCGTCCCTACATGCCTGTGTGTCTTGTTCACATTTCACACTATGATGAACATACAGAACGACACGGGTGTAGAGGTGCCTGATTACCAGATCTTAATAATCCCTTCTCTTGGCCTGAAGTCTTTTGGCTTATGCAGCTGACTCGCTGGTCGGCCTGTCCTTCAGCCCAGCTCTCGATGTGTTTCTGATTAGCCGGGTGTGTTCCTCCCTCTCCTCTCCGCCATGCTGTCCTCTGTGGTAATCTAACACTCCCCAGCCAGGGGCAGGGCCTATAAAACTCCAGCCTGGTGACTATAACAATTATCTCATCCATGAGCGTCCCCCCGGCCAGACGCTTGGACCTTCTCCTTGTGGCTCTCCGCCCGGCATCAGAGGTCAATGGGAAAAGCCTGGCAATTATCTAATATGGATGGACTGGAGCCTCTCTCACCCTGAGCCCTCAAGACCCAGCATATCATTTATTTTCTCCTCCTTGCTTCTCTGTTAGTGTTACTAATACAGTGCTTTTATATAAACAGCGTGTGCACCTTTGCAAAGGTTGAACTTGGATTGTTTCTAAAGTAGTTGGTGTTAATTGGTGTCATGTAACAGGTTAGTCTTAGAGACCATAATTGGTCTAATAACACAGATCATTCTATAGTTATTATTTTACCAAGGTCCCACGTGACTTCAGCTTTGCTGTTGTTATTTCTGCACAGAGTCCGGGTGCGTTGGCAGCAGTGGATTCCACGGTGCACAAGGCTGTGGGGGATCGCTTCAAGATCTCTGGCTTCCCAACCGTTAAGTATTTCGAGAAAGGTGAGGAGAAGTACACGCTGCCACATCTACGAAGCAAAGACAAGATCATCGAGTTCATGCACAAGTGAGTCACACACTCCACAGGCAGCCCGGCGGCTACTTTACTTCTGTCCAACAAACCAAGAGCCCACACCTTTAGACACAGACTCAAACTCGTGTACATTACGGTCATTTAGTCTGGAGCTTAAACATTTTAGCTGCACGCTCTTCTGTCCTGCATGCCAACTAACTTTCCTTATCTGGTATCTTCTTAAACAAAATGGTTGATGTGAAGCATTAATTAGCTGCAACACTTTTTTTTAAATGTCCTCCCAGTGTAATAGATTAATCTTTGGAAAGGGTCACGGTGAAAAGTAATGGACCTGCAATGACGTCAGTCCAGCTGTGGCAATTACAGCCTCTATAAAGGCAAGGTCTGTGACCTGCAGTCAGCAGACATCATTTAATATAAGACTTGCATAAAGTCTCATTCATTGAGTGTTCTGTTATATCACAGAATTCACATCTTACCATTTGTCTTTGTCAGAAACGGGTAGATTGTACTATATATAAAAAGCTGTGGTAGAATGCATAATAAATGCTGCTTTGCTTTCTCTCATGTCTGCAGTCCCCAGGCACCTCCTCCACCAGAGCAGTCCTGGGAGGACAAGCCCTCCAGCGTCAGCCATCTTGGATCAGAGGATTTTCGAGAGACGCTGAAGAAGAAGAAACATGCTCTGGTCATGTTCTACGCTCCCTGTAAGAGCTCATAGCAGTTCATAACAACTCTACCTGCTAACAACATAGTTTGGAACCTTTGGATTAACCCTCTACGCAAAGGTCCCAAATTTCTCCTGATAGGCTGTTCTGTAACTGGCACCAGCTCAGCTGTTTCGATCAAAAATATTAAGTGTGTTTACAGTCTTGCTCTGATGGACTTGGTGTGATCATATCCTGGGTTTAAACCAGTGTGCATGTGTAACTCAGAGCTCCCTGTCAAGCTCCTCATCGCACAGTATATAAACCCCACCTAACCCGTGGGGAGATTCAGAATGAACGAATGGAGCACGTACATGATGATGATTCAGATGACTCCGAATAGATTCACTGTTCAAACTCATATTTCAGGGTTCCTGGAAAACATACAATTATTTAATGCAGCTTTATAGTTAAGCCCTGAGAAATACCAGAATTGACCATGAATGTCCTGGAGGAAAGTAGATGTCCTGCTAAATGTTTTACTTAGCAATAAAATTCCCTTTATATATTTATATTGTCATATGAATCGTCATAGTCGGACCTGTCAAAATGTATCTTTTTAGTAAAGTTAAAATTCATGATCAGCGTACAACTGATAACGGTTTCTAAAGCTCTGCTAATTAACATTTTAATAGTAGCAACGACTCAAATGTCTACACGTAATATGAAATTGCTTTCTCAAAGCCCACACGGAATTACTGCCAACTCTGCATCTCTACTGAGCTTTTTTTAGCCTATTTTAGGTCATTGTTTCGCAGGCAGCTGTTTTCAGTGACGTAGCTCTGATAAACTCACTCTGCGTGGCCTGCTCAGCACCAGACAGTAGACAGACACAACTAATGAGAAGGAGAAAGTGGAACATCTAGCAGCACAAGAGCCCGGTGACGTTTCTCAGAAGTTGGATGAGACCAAAGCAGCTGGACACAAACACGGCTCCAAATGAACGCTGGATGTGTAAATGGATAATTGTTTGCTAACATGTCTGCCGTGAAAAACAAGACACTAACATGTCAGATGTTTTCATTATTTGGGTCATTTCAAACGCAAACAGTTCGGAGACTTAGTGGATTTCTGAAATGTAATCTGTTTTTTTAAGTTTGGAATATCTTTAGCCAACCCCGGTGTCATCTCTGGTGTTGCCTGTTTTTCTTTTTAAATGAGTTCTACAAAGGGAAAAGACAGAGACTATGTCATTGAACTTGTCTTTCAAAATGTAAGCACCCAGTCTACTGGGACCCGACTAACTTGCACCTCTGCTGGCAGTTTTTTGCCCTTTGTGTCTGACGGGGCAAAGCCAGACGGGGCACAGCGATCAGGCTGCTGCCTCTGTTGGGCCCTCTGGTGCTTCCCTCTACAAAGCGTTTAATAGAGCATTCACGAGGTACAGCTGCTTGCCAAGACATCAAGGCTGGAGATGCTTCAGACACAACCATCAGTATTTTAACAGAGGTTTTTGGTTTATGAACCTTTTGCCCCAAATCTACATAATTAACCTAAACTAAACGCCAACACAGCATCTCCTTCTCTCTCGCCAGCTCTTTCCTGACCTCAGGCAATACTGAGTTGATTGTCCCTTTGTATACATAGTGTTAAATTAAAGCATTGTCTAATTTACCAAATACCCATTTGGATCTGTCAACCCTCCCTCCCAGCCAAATCCCAACCGGTTGGCTCTGTCAGTATCAGCATCGCAGGTTCAGGGCTGATTAGAAACAGTAGATGACGCGTTGAGCCGTTCTCAACCCATGAAGCCCGAACCCCGATTTGTATTAATTTTGTAAGAATCGTCAATTTACTATTATTTATTATTACCAGCATTGATGTGTTTCATCACAGAACAGTCACATCATTTAGTTTCCAGCTCAAAAAAACATGTTTAAGTGTGCACTGCCTCTTCAAGTGATGCTCAGTTTCAAACAAAGAAATGTTGTTGTAAGCTTTATCTCTATTGCTTTGCTTACTTTTGTAGTTTACACATTTGAATCAGTGGTGAAAATAACCAGGGCTGTTACAGTGCATCTACCTGGCAGTCTCTTTTTATTCATCTGTGTGCTGTTGTCCCGACCACACGGTCTGTCTCCGTCTGTAGTTATGAAGCAGGCGAGTCATCAGACCTACCTTTTAGCTGCTTTTTAGCCGCTTGGATGACAGAACTTATGAGAGATGTGAAAACCGAAATATTCCTGTACTCAGCGTGCGGCGTGTCACACCACCGGCTCTTTGTCTATCTGCTCTTATTGCACAATTAATCTCTGAGCAGTTACAATCACCTGCCTGGCTACTCTGTTCTCTTCATGTGAGGGAAAAACATGGCATATGGCACTCTGCTGTGTTTTTTTATATATCAGTTTCAGAATTGTGACAGAACCTTTAAAGGTTTAAAGGGCATTTAATGTTGCAGCTAAAAGGGTACTTCAGCAGGAAATGGATTTCTGAGCTGTGCTGAATGCTGCCTGAGAGAGGCAGCTCTGAAAAGGAAGGTAAATGGACGGTTGCAGAGTTGATGTATAATTGAGTTGAAGATGGAGTAATCAGTGTGTATGTGAATGCTTGTGGGCATGCATGCAACAGTAAAAATACCTAATTATAATCAGTCAGTGCACTTGTAGCCTTTGAAATCCATTTACAGTGGGATCATTGTGTTAATGCTCTTAATGACTCGTGGGAACAAATCCTGAGATCTTGGTTATAACAGGACAAGTGTCAACAATGGGTAACTGAATATACTTTGTTTTGTACGTTTTTATAATGCTTACGTTTATGAGATTTGATGTAGCTTTAATAATGTGTTATGCTAAAAAGCCTGAAGCCTAGAGGAGTGGAGGCTCTTGACAAACCATATAGGTGTAATGTTTGGGTATCCATGTAGTTTTATATCCACCTACTAACCAATCTGTCCATACAAACAGTCAACACTGATTAGCTTAACAATCAGCACTGTACCTTCTGTACACTTAACCAACAACATCTCTCCATGAATACATTTCAACCCCATCATCAGAGTTAGTATGGAAACTTAGTAAACGTATGGGGAAAAACTGTTACAGGTGGCTTATGAGGGGGTAAAAATAAATAATCCCCATGCTTTCTTAAACATATAATTAATGTGCGACTGTCATGGGCTAATTGACTAGTGATTTAACCCAAAAGCTTGTATCCAGTCTCCCACTGCCAAGCTGCTACGCTGCTTTTTTTCCTTCTTGGATTTGTCATCACAAGAGGTGTTTTTTGCCTTCTTCACCTTTCCAGTTTTATAACAGCAGCAGCAACAGTTTGATTGTAATGAACAGAAGAAGAACTGGGTACTTGACTTTAGCAAAAAAACAAACTTCAACCGAAACTCGAAGGAAAAATATTTCATCACAGTTATTACACGGCTTGATTGCAAGTGCACACACATCCTCCCCTTCTGTCTAGCTAGATGTAGCTGGAGTCAGAAAATCTTCATCCCTCACAGATTGATTTATCACACAGCCTGGTCACCTCATCTTACCTCCACCTAATAGAAGTGAACCTGCTGTCTGTAAATGGGATCTGTAGTTGTGGTACCCTGTGTGAGTATTGACTTACTCTATGAAGATGTCCGAGAGAGCCAGGGAGGTTGTGTTTACGACAGCAATAAAGAGATTTAAAGTGTCTCAACCCGTAAAAGTGAACCATCTAATGTTTAACCTCTAAATAACTGCAGGATTTTGAAGGGTCCACGTGCTTTATGAACATGTTTGAGACCCATTAAATAATGTTTGGAAGGGATGTGTTTTTGTATCTGAGAATGTGTGCATGTTAGTAGCATTATGTTGACGTGACATGGTGCCGTTAGAACATGAAGCTCGATGTTGTAAATGTGTCACGATGAGCTGTAATAATGTTCCATTTGTGTGTTCTCCTCTTCCAGGGTGTCCACACTGTAAAAACGCTGTCCCCCACTTCACCACAGCAGCAGAGCTCTTCAAAGAGGACCGCAAGGTTAGTGTTGCTTGTTCACACGTTCTCTGACATGCACACACTGTGATGGTGTGGCAAAGATCTCTCAAGCTCAAGCTGACACTTAAAGTAACAATTATCAGGTTAACTGTCATGACCCAGGGTTAGAAGAGAGGATCAATATTGATTACATCTCTGTGTCCAGTGAAATGTTAAACCTGGTTTGTGTTTATCCTAGCTTAGCACAAACACTGGAAGAAGTGAAAACAACACACTTTCCAACAATTCCAAGCTGTCATACAGGTGTAGTATCTTTTTAGCTAGCAGGTCTTTGGTTGCATCTTTAACAACCTACGTATAGCACAATTGTCCAAATGTTCACGTAACAAAAACAAGAAAAAAGCCATAACAAAGACACAACTTCAATCCAACATGGGGCCTGGGAATGCAGGGACACATAATATTGAAGCACAACACAGGACTGTCTTGATATCTCCAAGCATGAGCTTTAAATGTCTTGTTTTCCATTTCTGCATGTCTTAAGTGCACAAGATGCATTGTGTAAATAAGACGGCTTGGGAAATTAAACTAGCAGGCGTGCTATGCTAAACACACCCTGGACTCACAGAAGGGTAGTTGATATCAAGTTTCCCATGTGTGGTAAGAAAGTAAACATGCATATTTCTTTTTTTAAAACCTGCGTTCATAGAGCAGCATATATTATTTACAATATCGACTGCACACTTTCAATTCTGTATGCAGTGCAGGCAAATGCAAATTGGATTTTAATGGTCAAATGTCATGACACTTAATTATAATCAATTTTTTATCTTCTGTACTCAACACGTTTAGTTTTTTTTCTTTGCTGACAGCTCAATAGGTGTCAGATAAGAGTTCTATTCTAGCATGAAGGCCTGCAGAGTGATTGCAGCCACATAATGCATGCTCAAATTGTCTGATAAGACCTTTCAAAGAGTGTTTTCCTAAAAACTCACAACTCATAACTTATAACTCGTTCCACCTCGTTCCTAATATTTGTCTCCACGAGTCAGTTAGGATTTTGACCACTTAGCTCATCAAATCTTCTGAACACTTTGGGCTCTGAGGTTATTGGAGGTTCATGCAGTCACACCAGGACACACTCATCCTCCATCATCTCCTCCTTTTGCCTCAGGACTCGTGTCCCAACATAATCTCTTCCTGTTAATAACCTCTGGCTGCAGAGCTCTGTATTTTCAAACTCCTTAATTGTGTGACTCACTCTCACTTTCTCACTCACACACACACACACACACAAAAAAAACTTGGGCGCGTGTCTGGCAATACTCTGAGCTATGATTTATCATCTCCAAGTAACACCTTAAAAAAGAGGTTGCCATTTGATTTTAAAGTTTGATCAAGATGCTTAAAGTTAATCGCACATTGTTCCAGTAGTGCTCAGGCAATGTTGCTTTCTCATTTGTTTGGAATTTTTCTAAATCATTGTCAGATGGTGTGAAGCAGTGACGTGTCCTCAACAACTTAGTCATCCATTTTTCTGAGGCAATCCTTTGTAACATTTCTCGATAACATTAAACCTTAGCAGATGAGCTGAAAATGTTTTAGTCTATTGCCCTTCAGCTGCAACTTCAACAATACATACATGCAGAGTATACACTGACTGCAATACAATAACTATGTCCTCTACAATATAGAATATATATTGTCTTTGCAGTACAGGGAGGAATAATTTGTTGTAACATAAACTGTAAAAACCATGTTTAACTCATAGACTGAGTCCTCATGTCCTTAATGGAGCATTGTTTCTCATAATGGCCACCAAGAAACATAAACTATTGAGACCCTTACCACCTAATAGAAAAACTTAATATTAATTTTGTATTTTAAGGGAAAGTTGAGACTTCAGTCAGAAATGTTCTTTTATCTAGCAGCCACTACAGCTTAAGGCACTTTGGCTTTGCTTCACCATTCAGCTGTGATGTCTGGATCTTATGATGAAACCCCCTCAAGTTGCCAAACCAGGGGACCCTCATATCTGTGAAGGTTATATAAACGCAGAGGTTTAAGATCTCTTCCCTCTTGTTGTCCCTCCAGTGGCCAGTGGAGGTGTAAAGTTGTGTTTGAACAAGAGTAAATGTGAGAGCTGGGCATGTGTTTACTTGGCAGTGGTCTCTGTTTATAAAACTGGGCCCCAGTGTATTGTACCAGGCTGGTGTTGATCACACTCTATTAGCTGCCCTTGCCTCATTTACTAAAGACAAACACAAGCTTAGCTCCAGTTTTGAAGACGCAAACAATTAAAACTCCACATTCTGTGCTGTATGACAGCGGGGGAGCTGTGTTAGAGGGCTGTTTGTCTTTTCTCCAAATTCCAATCAATAGCAGCATTAAAGGTGCACATTGGCAGGAACTGCTTGTTTCCTTTCTAATAAGAACACTGTTTCATTAGACTATTGGATATTTTTTTAAGGATTTGCCCAATATGACTTGCCATGGTGCTGCTACCGTAGCTGTGAAGTTAAAGTACTCAACAGAAATATACTAACCTGTCGGGACCATAGCGCTGCGGATGTCATGATCCTTTAGTTTCTTTTCTTTCTCCCTGATCCTGACTTAAATGAAAGCTATTTAATGTTGAGCATGTAGCGATATATAGAGTTTCCATCTATTGTATTTTGTGCATAGTGAAGCTTCACTTAAACACCCCATTAAATGGAGACTTCCTGGAACACTGTCACTTTCTGGAAAACAATGAATGTATAATGTGACTTCATTCTGCACAGTAGGTGTAAACAAAAACAAAGAGTCCCATACTTTTTCACAGATATTCTGTTGCTTTACGAGCATGATCCCTTGCTTTATTAATTCGAGTTTATCCCAGCGTGGGTCTTATGTTGGTAGGACATCACCGTTCATCATTAGATCATGCCTATCAGAAATAATTCAACATTATACTCACCAATTACTGAGGTTTGGTAACATTGCAACTTTGGTTGCTGGTGGATTGAGACCAAGCCAACTGGTAATAAGCTGCTCCTCAAAAATGTTGCTGCCGGATCAGTGACATGATGTGGAGTCCTCTGTCACTTGAAGATGGATCAATAACGGAATTTGCCACGGACCTTCGAAGAATAGCGACTCCACGGCTTCATTTTCACCTGTCAATTCACAGCAACTCTGATTGATTACACACAGGGATGAGCAGTCGTATGGAGTCGCTAGTTACATCCTGTCTCTACTGTTGCTCCTTGAAGTACTCTGTGTATCTCAAACTGTCCTGACTCAGAAGTGGTCAAATATATATATATATAAAAGAAATCACATTGTAAACAGTATCTGTTGTTACATGAAGAATGGGATGATTTTGCACGGTGCTGTAAGCTACATTTCTGTCGACTATTTTGCTTTTTCAAAGGTGACCCAACTCAGCACTGTGGAAAATGTACACCTTGCAGCACGTTCGTGAAATCCTCCTGTTGTGGGAGTACACTGAGGCCTAGTTTAAGACCTGATTAAAAGACCATAGAAGAAGAATATCCCTTTGTAGGCTCTTGTCTTCTTCCCCACTGATGTGCTGAAGACTCCGCTTCCTCCCTGGTCTCTCTTTGCGTTCGCAGATGTCTGTGTCGCTGATGCAGACGAAGCCAACGCTCAGCATCAGTGTACTCATTTAACAATATGTTGGCACTTGTGCAGATTCTCAACATTTGAGTATTTGTATTTGCAGTAGAAATTAACAAGAGGCCCTTGTATTTTGTAATTAGTGCAAGCGTCACTTCACGGTCGGACGCGCAGAGAGAGCATCTAATATGTTTTCCTCCCACAGCAGATCTGCCATTTCCACATTCAACTGGAGCAGACAGATGGACGAGGAGCGATTATTTGATAGTGACAAGTTCAGTGTGCGGCGCTCAGCACCCTGAGAGAGGGTGGCATTTCAGCCGTCCAAATGGACACGCTGAGTGAGCCATGTGTCTGTGAGGCAGCATTTACGCCTCATCGGGGCGGCTTGTCACTAATCAATGCAGCAGTCTCGCAACATAAATCTCCCTTGTTGTTTTTATGTACGAGTGATTGTTGTGGGATTTTCCCCCACCACTCACTCCAAATGGTTTAGCTGAAGAGCAATGCATCATTTTTTTTATAACCTGGTATGAGAAACAAGTGGTCTAAATTTGGACAAGGAGAATGTGTTGAGCCGGCTCATTGCCAGAGCGGCCGAATACACGTAGGCACTCGTCGTAAATGGCCTTTAAACAGTTGAGAAATATTGAGTTCTCTATTACATTCTCTTGTAATATCCTGTGTGTACATTTTCTCTAGTATTGATCTGCAATTATAATAAAGTTTATTTGTTCTGAAAATAGTGAGTGCTTAGGAGACGCTAGAAAAACAAGTGATTGAACCCAAACAATAAAAATGCTGGGTGTGAAGTCAAATCATTGTTACAGAACAATGAAACTGGTAAATATGATGATAGAAAATGAGCCAAGCTTTCAGAAGGTTTTAGGAGGTGCAAGATGTTGCAGATCTTGCCAGTATAATATCCACAGGCAGGGCAAGTGAGTACCTACAGTAAACTTCATTATAGTTTAATAGTTTAGTAAAGTGTCATGGTTTTTATTAGCAAGGTAAATGACACATCTGAGTTTCCATTGTGTGACTTTTCCTCAACCACAGATAAAGAAGGCTTCCTGTGGAGTATTTACCCGCAATACAATAATATAAAAGAAAGTTGATTTAATGAGTTTGAGATTTGATGAAAACATTTGTATATTTTACATTAAGTTACTGTACTAACAAAGTAGTAGTAGTAATAAAATTCCACTTTGATATTTTTCTATTTCATTTCCTTCAGGTAAACTTCCCCTCATCTCATCTGATAAGGCAGCGTGTGAAACGCCTTTACAAGTGAAATCCTTAGCTCTATGGTTGCATTCTACTTTGTATAGGATCACACTGAAGGTGACTGCTGCTGTTGTTTCCCCCGTAGATTGTGTACGCCGCTGTGGACTGCACAAAAGGACAGAACCACGAGCTTTGTAAGCAGGAAGGGGTGGAGGGCTACCCAACATTTAACTACTACAACTATGGCAAGTTTGTGGAAAAATACAACGGAGACCGTGGGGTAAGTGGTACTACATCTCTCACTTACTTTTCTTCTGAAACCGTTAACACATACCGAGACGACGCCATCTGGATATTGTTAGAATCATACATGGATTTGATTATTCTGGTTTCTGTATGTTCCAACCAAAGTATCACATCCCAAAAATGAATCAAAATTAGATCTGAAAGGGTTTTTTTTTTTTTTTACTAGAACTATTGCGCAGTCAAAGAGGGGGGATGTTTGCTTAACTTTTCACACCCAGACTATTTCTCCTGCGGACAGATAACCACAAGTGAATGGAAATATGTCATCTGAGTTATTGTACATGACAAAAAGGAGAATTGCAATTGGCAGCAGAGAATAATGCAGGCAGAGGGTAATATCTTGGGCAGGGCTAAGCCGATTGACCTTGAACATTCAATTCAATTCAATTTTATTTATATAGCGCCATATCATAACAAAGTTATCTCAGGGCACTCAATCACATGGAGCCGGTCGAGACCAACTTCCACACACACACATAAATACACTCTGTACTGTACAATAAAAGCTACTGTGATGAGGAGACAAAGAAACTGACTGTTAAATTCAATTCTGAGTTAACTATCACAAAGTCCAAAAAACATGGCAACAATATTTGGATTCTGTTTACTTCTCTTATCTCCACGCTTTTTATTTGTCAGGCTAAGTCGAGATACTGTTTAATGACGGGAGTCTGATCTTTATTAGATTAGAAAAGGGCATTTCAAGACTGATGAATTGCTTCAAGTTGTGACACGATCGCTAAAACGTGTCCCTCTGTCCACAGGAGGGCGGCTTCATAGGTTTCATGCGCAGCCTAAGAGGACGTGATCAGGAGAAGGTTGTCAAGAGGAAGGAGGAGCTCTGAGGGTGGCGCTGCTCCGCACACAGTCTGTCATTGCACTGTGACCCTTGACCCCCTGGCAAGGGCCCTATCAGCACTGACGTGGGAGATTTGATGACCTCAGCGAAAGGCTATTTTTTTATACCGTGGCGATCACGTTTGTAATAATTACCAACAGAGTACCTACAGTCAGACCGAACACTCGAGACTTCTTTTTTCATGGATATTCTGAGGGGCAGAGAATACACAGACAAACAAAGTGATTTTTTCTTTCCTTTCCTTTTTGCCCAAACACTGTGACTGCATATGTGAAAAGCTACACCCTATACTGTATCTATGCAATACTGACCCCTGCTTAGCCCTTCGGGGGTCCGTGTGACTGATTGAATCCCAATGGTGGTGAGTGGTGGCGGGCTTTATTATTTAAAGGTGGAGGCTGCACTGTCAATCACTCCACAGGGGTCCTAATCCAGTCCCATCAACCCTGCTCTGTCTCTAGAAGGGACAGGGTCTCATTACTGACATACACCTGTTGGTTCCAAAGTTTTTGTCCAGAACCATCCAGAATATTGCTTCGTTATCCTCACCAATCAGATGGAAGGTAACTGCATTCAAAGGACCAGTGTGTAGGATTTAGTGGCATCTAGCTATGAGGTTGCAGATTGCAACCAACTGATCACCCCTCTGCGGCGCCCCCCCCCGGCGGGGCGGCGGGGGTGACCTGCCGTGGGCGGGCCCCGG